>CAWUFW010000730.1:2808345-3098345 GCA_963921515.1 Calotriton arnoldi | reverse complement strand
GTACGATGGATCAATGTTTAAATCTACATCTGATTATCTCTAAATATACCGTAGCTAAAAGGGGAACACTCTATATGGCGTTCATGGATTTTTCAGCAGTCTTTGATTGCGTTTCTCACTCCCAACTATGGTTTATTATGGAAGAGATGGGCATTGATAAAGTCATCATCACCTTTATAAGACAACTGTATGTACAGGCTATAGCCTGCGTACGATATGGAAATAAGGGAGAATGTACCAGTTGGCTTAGGATTAAAAGAGGGGTTAGACAGGGCTGCGTCCTTGCCCCTTTCTATTTATTCTATATACGAATGAGGTGGAGGCGCTCCTGCTTGATTCCACTCTAGATGTCCCTACGATAAATCAAACCCGTATCCCCCATACTCCTTTATGCGGATGACGCAGTGCTAATTGCCAGGACTGGCATGGCACTGCAGAAACTGATAACGGAGTATGTGACATTCATGGAAAAGCTGGACCTTCATGTAAATGAGGCTAAATCCTTTGTGTTAGTGGCTGGCCAACGGGCAAAGAAGATTCCTGTCTTTCACATAGATAGCCGCAAAATTGAACAAATAGACACCTTCTCGTATTTGGGAATATTGTTTAATAAAACCGTCTCTTGGAACCATATGGTTGCTTATAGAAGCTTGTTTTTAGAAAAAGGTATTAATGCAATTTTTTGTTTTAGTAAAAAATTAGGCTCCAAACCATTGGATGTTATAAAAAAGATATGTAGGGCCAAAGCTATCTCTGTTGGGACATATGGAGCAGGAGTATGGGGATACACGAACCCTGAGTCCCTCTAATCAATAGAAGATACCTTTTTGAAAAAATTTGTAGCCCTTTCTAGAAGTTGCCCCTCTTTTAATTGCCACCGTGAGCTAGAAGTACCATACATAACTGACCAGGTCTGCCTAGCACCAATCCTGCTGTGGCACTCAATATGGAGAAAGGAATCATTATACCTAACTCAAAATATCATTAAGGACTGTCTTTCGCTTGATAATTCTTATACGATGCCATGGATCTCGTATGTTCGACATACTTTTACTACTTTAGGCTTACAACACCTCTTTGAGACCCCATTCACATGTGGGTCAATATCTAAAGAATTTATTAAAAGTACATTTTTTATGTAAAATGGAAAGAGAAAGATATGTATATATATTATAAAAAAAGAATGGTTCTAACTTATTTGAACATACCTGTTATCCCTGAGGGAACAGCCTCCTATCTGTCATTTGTAACAAATCCTAAGCATCTATTTGTACTGTTAAGGTTTAGACTAAATCTTATCCCCTGTATGTTGGGCTATCCCTCTGGTATCTACTCGCAGCAAGCTTTGCCTTCCTGCCAATGTGATGGAGTTTCATCTCAAACCAATCTACATTTTGTGTTTTTTTGTAAACACTATGCACTTTCTCGGATAATTTTCATAGTCCCAATCATGCGCAAATATAATTTTAGGCAATGCCGATTAGCGTTATATTTCTTGCAAATGTTACAGGATCATTATATTTGCTATTTGGTAGCATCTTTCCTATGTCTAGCGATAAAAGCAAGAAGGCTTATGATGTGACTATGAAACAGTTATTTTTAAACATGTGTTTTTATCTGACCTATTTTATTGCTTTTTATGTATGATATCTTATCGAAAACTGTGCTTTGTGTTTTTATGATCTATATGTTTTTAGATAGAATAAAGCATTCTTGACTTGACTTGACTATTACACGCAGGCCAAGCCATTCTTATAGCTTTGGGGGCCTGAAACACTCCTAATTGTCACACTTGTAGCAGTGTGATGGTTAATAGTTGTGTTGTTACTATCATTGGCAGCATGACAGGGGCAATGTGTGGTGCAAACTGCAGTGGCCTCCTGGCAAGAGCCCTGGCACTTATATTTTTAGAAATTAAGCACTTGAATGCTTTTTGGAGCAATCTGGCAGACCCAACGTTGGAGGCAACCTGGTCATTGGACCCTTCTTCTCAAACTTGAAAAAATGTGGAAAACGTGGACTTGTAACTGCAAGACATTAGAGAAACATGCCCACGACGCAGAAATGACATCCCTGTCTCCCATAAACTCCAGGCTTGTGTTTTCCCTCAGCATTTACAAGCCCAGCTTATGAAGTATTTCAGAGTCTGAGGACCACATAAACTTGGCAGAGAACAGTAAAAAAAATAAAACATCGTTTGTGTCCTGTCCTCAGATGACTATTTTTATACCTTCTGTTTGTTCTTAGCGTGACGTTATTAATCACAGGCCCACCACAGACCCATTGTTCATCTCTTCCAGAGGAATGTTGTTATATTGACTGTTTGTGCGTCAGCCCCGCTCTCTGTGGGACGCCACTTGGATGAAATTAGATAATTTCCATTAGGAGCGCCTGCATCATTATTCCCCGGTGCCAAAGTGAAAAGTGGCCAAGGTTACTATTCCTGGCTGCGCTGACCTCAGGAAGGAACCTTCGAAGCTTTAATGGGCTTTTGCTATTGTTGGTTGCCTTCTGTTTGACAACACGCCAGACGGATCCGGCATTGTTTAGAGAATTGTGAGACTGGAGAGGGCAGTCTATCGAAGCAGCACATTCCAACGTGATGTTTACTTGGGAAGAAAATATATATATATGTATATATATCATTTATACACAAACACACTTTATTGCCCTTGGCAGAAAGCATAAATGAGCAACAAAAACGTAGTAACTGGATTTCAGAACATATGTTTGTGGCTGCTATTGTATTTTCAACATATTCGCAAAGCTAAATGGAATTACATGCTGGTGTGATAAATCTCCGAATATGTTTATAGGCAATCTTCATTATGTCAAAGGTGAGATTCTAAGCGCACTTCCTCCACGCCATAGGTGACAGACTTGTTCAAAGACAGACTTGGTCAAAGACAGCAGAGAAGAATGTGACATGTTAGACAACCCTAGTGGAAATTCCAGCTGACCAGTGCCAAATGGTTTGTTCCAAGTCCAGGTGATGGTGTGTAGGTATGTATGGACATAAAATATAGTACTTTGGGGAAAACATATGCCTTCTTCCAGTTCATCTTGCCACTTGCTATAGATCTATATTACTCTTTTGGTTTTATTTAGTACTTTCTAAAACCATGGAACTTAACTCGTGTTTGTTTCTGTTGGGAACCTGGAGTTTACTGTCCAAAAATCATTAGGTCCCAACTGGATCCAAATGGCAGCTAGCCAATTGCAATTGCCACAGAGTGCGTACATGCATGATAAAAAGAAAGAGAAAAGAAGTCCAATCACCAATGGGTGGCAATCTCCGCAAATGCACATTTATACCTATTCTTGTCTCTGCATAATTGCAATTCAGCTACTCTGGGCTGAGATCTAGGCCTAAAATTTGGAGTATCTGTCCCCACCCTTTTCATGAGAGTGTGGATACATGTATGACTCAACATAGGACTGCAAAGTTGATACTACTAAACAAAAAGCGTAGCTCAGTGTAGCATTGGCGGAGACCTCTGGCTAAGGTATGAAAAACTATAAATAAAAAAGAATAGGAAAATAGCCATCACCTGAGGAAAATCTTAGACACCTGACAAACATTCCCACTGGAACCACATAAATACAGCCCACACCATGTTCTCTGTCCTTCTCTCCTTGTGCTGCACGATGATGTGGAAACACTCTTCACCTATGGCTATCATGGCTACGACCCTCCCGCTCTTGAAGAAAAGGAATTTCATTGAGGATGAGACAGAACCGACAGTTAATTTTGCAGAGAATAAATACAAAGAACTATGTGGTCTGTGTCTACAATCTGTCAGTGGAGCAGACAAGATGGACATGTGGCAGGAGGTCATTGACAGTGTGAATGTATTGGCTGTGAATGTACTCATTGCAGGAGATAGCAAAAAGAAATGGAAGGATGGAAGGAGGCAAAGGCTCTTTCCAGTGGTGGACTCACATCCCACTTCCATCTCACCCTCCCTCCCCATGAGCATTCATCTTGAGCTGCTGAATGTACTACCTGTTCTAGGGAAGCCAAATGTCAGGCCAAGTGAGAGCAACATATCTGTATGTCTGAAATCACTCCTTACTTATTTATTTTATTTATTTATTTATTTATTTATATAGCGCCTGAATCAACTCCCGAAGGGGTATCTCTGCGTTTCGGACGGGCAACATGGGTGTAGTGCTACTACAGCTGAATCAGAGACAGAAAAGAGTGGTCTTGAGCAACTTCCTAAATTGTAGGTGGTCAGGGCATTGTCTCAAGTGCAGGGGGAGCTCGTTCCAGTAGCGGGGGCCTAGATGGGAAAGGGCCTTTCCCCCTAATCTAGCCTTCTTGACTCGGGGAACCTCAAGAAGATGTTTGGAGCCCGAGCGGAGAGACCTGGAAGGTAGGTAGGGAGTAAATTTCTCAGAGAGATAGGTGGGGCCAAGATTGGATAGCGCCTTATGGATGGTGCAGCAAACTTTGAATTTTACCCGTTGGCGTATTGGAAGCCAATGACGCTGCAAGAGAAGAGGGCGGGAAGCAGTCCTGGGGGGGGCGTTGAGGACCAATCGCGCCGCCGTGTTCTGGACTACCTGCAGTCTGCTGAGCGAGGTCTGATTAGCGGAGATCAGCAGACCATTGCAGTAGTCCAGACGGCTTAATATAAGTGCCTGAGTCAGAGTCTTCCGAGCTGAATCGGGAAGCAAAGGAAAGACTCGGCGGAGTAAGCCCAATGTATGGAAACAGGAGCCAGCTGTCTGAGCAGCGTGCTCCTTCAGAGTAAGGGCTTGATCCAGACGGATGCCTAAGTTCTTAACAATGGATTTAGGGGCAGGAGGAGCACCCAGATCGGCCGGCCACCATTCAGGAGTCCATAATAAGGGGGCCTCTCCGAAGAGCAGAATCTCCGTTTTCCCAACATTACACTGGAGGAGATTACTCTTCATCCAGTGTGAAATAGCTCTCATACCTGATGAGAAGGCCGACTGTACAGATGGAGTAAGTTTGTCAAAAGGAAAAAGCAGCTGTGTATCGTCGGCGTAGGATATGGGGGTGAACCCATGCGTCCTCAGGAGATTGGCCAAGGGGGCAACATAAATATTAAACAGTGTTGGGCTCAAGCATGAGCCCTGAGGTACTCCCCTGGACAATTCCATAGGTGCCGAACGATACGGGCCCAGGTTGACGGTCTGGGAGCGAGCAGATAAAAAGCTCGTCATCCACTGAAAAGCAGAGTTTCTTAATCCAATCTCCTTCAATCTCCTGAGCAATATCTGATGTGAGATTCAAATTTATATCACACAGTCACTGTATTGAAGCAGTAGACTGCTCCCTCTTCACATATAATCACTGTAGCAACTCCCCGTTGTCTGGATGGTCACCACAGATTTTAATTAAATAATTCGTAACTTTTGGAAAGTTGCCTTTTCCCTGCCTGAAGCTCACGGGGGCTAATTTCCATTAGCCTGTTAGCAACTGCTCAGCCAGTGCTTCACCTTAATGAGGTGTGAAAACTGATAGCAGAAAAATGTCTTTGCCCTGATGACAGAATGGACTGGGTGGAAGGCATTATTAACTTGGAAGTGACAGTGGTAAGGCATGCCCATTCGTAGATTAATGTAAGGAGAGACCTGAAGAAAGGAAAGTCTTTGTCCCTGGGGCCCACACTAACCAGGCTGGCTCCAAACGCAGTGGGATGGATGCCTCACCCAGAACTGGTTTGAAATAGACACAGGGTGGGGGACTGCTCATTTCCCTGGCCACACATCTGGGTGGACACAAGATCTCTTCAAATGGGAGGAAGTGTACCCCTATCTTAGATTTTAGGAGGGAGATGCAATGTGGGATAGTTTGCAGTAACAATAACTGCTGAAAATTGGATAGGGTTGCCTCTGGGAACTTACACACCATTGGCTAATTAGGATTCAGGAGTAACCCCCACCATCTAGCTAGTGCCAGCAATAAATGTGAGCTCCCAAGGCACCCTTCGAAGAACATTTTCTGGGCCTGCGAAAGATCAGAATAGTACTGGACCTGCTGTCTGTGACATGAAAGGAGCCCCAAAGGACTGGACCTGTTCCATCTTATACCCAGGACAAATAATTATTTGACTCCAAGGGTCAGTTGCCTGACCTCCTATGTAGCTACAGGGACACAACATGTTCCAAGATTCCTTTTTTTCCTGAAGTTACCAGTGGCCATTACCAACTGGACCTGGACTAGCCCTTGCAATAGGCCTCTTCTGGAGTGAGTCCTGGCTCCTAAGTGCTGTCCTTGAGGTCTTGGGAGCTATAGAAGTGACCCAGAGGAGCTGCTCCAGAAACTTTAAAAGTGAAGACTTCCAAGACGTCTGCAGCTGTTGGGGGACCTTGAAGCAAAGTCTCTGATTTCATTGCACCTTCCTCAGGTACAGCTTCAGGCTTCAATCAGTCAATCAATCAGTCATTTGTTGAGAGCGGCAAGTCACCCGTGATAGACCTGGCTTTTTCTGCGGGTTCACCCCCAGACTTTTTGCTTTTGGGCCTCCTGTTTTTGACCTTGTTTATGTTGGTGTTAGGACTCTGGGCACTTTGCCACTGCTATTCAGTGCTAAAGTGCATATGCTCTCTATGTAAATTGTGTTTATGGATTGGTGTTTCCATCATTGACTTATTTGATTTACTGCCAAGACCCTAGTACAGTGCACTGTGTGTGCCCAGAGCCTGTAAATCAAATGCTGCTAGTGGGCCTGCAGCACTGATTGTGCCACACACACCAGCAGCCCTTCAAAGGGTTCTCAGACCTGCCACTGCAGGGTCTGCTCGCAGTTTAAACAGCCATGTCAACCTGGCAAGTGCACCCACTTGCCAGGCCCTAACTTTCCATTTTCTTACATGTGAGTCACCCCTAAGGTAGGCCCAAGGTCCCCTTCCTGGGCAGGGTGCAGTGAATGTGAAAGGTAGGACATGTACTGGATGTGTGACATGTCCTGATAGTGAAATACTGTGTATTTCTTTTTTCACTATTGAAAGGCTATCTGTCCCATAGGATAGCATGGGAGATACTTTGCAACATCTTACAAGTATAAATTCCCATGGGGACAAGATAGAAAGATGGACTTCAGGTTCTCTGAACTCAGAAGTTTTATAACACATCTTTTAGTAAAGAGGGTTTTTTAATTGTGAGTTTGAAAATGGCACTTTTAGAAAGTAGGCATTTTCTTGCTTACCCGTCCTATGTGCCTCTGCTGAGTTGTGTATTCACTGTCTGGTTCTGGAGTGACAGGGGCTGGGGGTGTGCATTCGCTGCAGACAGCAACTGGTGGGTTGAGGTTTGCCCTGCCTTTCCTGGGTGACTCAAAACTGGGCTGAATAGACTTGGGTTGCATTTAGAGTAGTGGGAGGAGTTTTCCTTCCACCTGAATAGGCCCTGTCTCCTGTGCACAATGCTGTCTCCATCTCCTGCCAAGAAGCTGGACCGGAGAGGACAGAACTGGGTTGGACTGAGCTGAGAGACTTTTCCCCAGTAGAGAACAAAGAAAAATGTGGTATAAATACTGGGGCCCAGACCCCAGAACTTTAGAAAACTTCTGGACTCAAGATGAACCTCTGCCCAGGAGAAGTGCTGGAGAAGCTGTAAGGAGGAATACTGCCCCATTGCTATGTGGATGCTTGGCTGGGTTGACCTGCAGTGGCTGCTTCTGCCAAGGAGAGGACAAAGACTAAACTGTGCTGTATATCCTGCTTGAAGAAGATCTCTAAGGGCTTGGTATAGAGCTTGTCTCCTGTTCTGAAGTCTTAGAGACACAAAGACTTCACTCCCTGTGTCCTCCTGCATCTGGAATGGCAGTTTCAGCTGCCACAGAGGGGAAAAGCAACACTGACACCGGCGAGTGATGCCGCGACCTGCAACGAAGCCGTGGGCACCGCTCATGAGGTGCAAGACGCACCTCCCCGACATGCAGTGCAGCCCCGACCCCTGCCGATGCCACAATGTATCGACTCTGATACCGTCACTAAGGCCGCTGTCTGCACCGGAGCCGAAGGCACCGCTCGTGACGCTCACAATGCACCACCCTAACTCACACCACTGCCCCTACCTCACAGACGCTGGTTCTACGCGGAGCGATACCTGACATGGGTGACCTCCCGAATCCATTGACCCCGCACCATCGTAAGGAACTGATGGCTTGCTGCCACTGCGATGTCACCTCCCCGGCATCAGTAACGAACTGACGCCTCACCTCCCCGACAACAGTAAGGAACCAACGCCTCACCTCCCCTGTGGTCGTAAGGAACCAACGCCTCCCCTCCCCTGTGGGTGTAAGGAACCGACGCCGCCCGGCACCAATGACGCATTACCTCCCTGATGCCGTGCACTGTCCTTGTTTTCCTCGTTTGCCAAGGTACTGTTCTTGGGGGTCCGTGTGACTCCGTGCCCGGCCTATGCATCACTCGGTCGTCTCCGTACTTTGGGATTTTCATCGACCACAACGTTGTAATAGCCACTGGTGGATCTATTTGTTGCTGCAAGCTTTAAGTTGGGAGACCAATTGTGGCTAGATTATAAACAATTTGGAAAAAGCCATGTTTTTAATATTTTCCCAAAGGTTAATGAAGAAGTTTGAGTAGTCAGAAAGATGGTTAAAGCGTTCCAATGTTTCTCAGGCGCAATGTAGAAAGCTTGGCCATCCGAATGTTCTCTACCAGAAAGAAATCCATAGCACAAAACTATTTCCCTAAAAAAATAACCCTACAAATTGAGCTTTCAATAACCATAAATGAAGCTGTAACCCCAAAAGATAAAATGGGCCAAGGGTTGTACGCCAAAAAAAAAATTCCTAAACCTGTGTATCAGTCCTGTCCTACATCTTGTAGCATAAACAGACACACACACCAAAAAGAAAGTTGTAGTGCTTAATGTATATAAATCAAAATAAGCACAGGTACCCAAGATTTTTCTCAGGAGGCCGCCGTCCACTTCCTCCGCTGGCACAAACCACTGTGGTAACTTGCAGTGCCTGTTGCCTATGTGGACAATGCCCAAAGTCGGGTTGCAGTTAAAAGTGGGATAACCCACCTTCCTCAAGCCAGGTTCAGGGAGAATGGGTTCTCTCTGGTGGGTACTCGGGTGTATTTTAGAACCTAATTTGCCTTACATTTGTTGGAAGAAACTAAAAAGTCCCTGTCATTTGGAACAGGTATTGGTGGGTACCATTCAACCATTGGCACTGACCACTCCAAAACCCTTGGCCAAGCCCCAACTCCTCCCTATCATGGTGAAATGATGACTATGGTGGGAATCTCACCTTTACAATGATCATCTGCACCAGTGCCAACAGGCAGTGCGGCGCACCTTGTTTCCCCTTTTTCTCACTCACAGGTTAGTCGTACCACCAGTACTTGTGTTTTCATCATCTGGACTTTGAAGAAATTCTTTCCTTTTATCTCACCTGAATTTTGAATATCAGTAGTCATCACTTTGATAACGTCATGCTGAGACTACTATAATGCACTCTATCTGAATATTAACAATTCTTCCCTGAATAAACTTCAGGTGATTCAGAATGCGGCTGCCGCCACATCTTAAACTTGCCAAAACATCTTTCGGTTAGGGAAGGCATTCGTTCTCTTCATTGGTTGCCAGTTAGAAGTCGAGTAGTGTACAAAGTTATTTGCATGGTCTTTCTTGCTCTTCATCGCCAAGGACCCGCACATTTTAGAGCATTCTTTTAGTAGTATATTCCACTTAGACTGCTCAGATCAGCCTTCAGCAGGAGTGTGACTGTTCCTAGGTTTCGCAAAACCACATGGGGGATGCTCCATCGCTTTTATGGCGACAAAACTCTGGAATACTATGCCTGTTCTCATTGCTGCATCAAAGTCGTTCCCTTTGTTCAGCAAGCATCTCACAACCAGCTGTGTTTGTTACAGGGATTCCTACCTGCCTAAACAAAACCCATGAAGGACACCATTCCCTTTCCCTGTATCTAAGTAGCAGGAGGCTCAGTAGTACGACTGTCATTGATGACAGCAAATAGGCATCAAAGTCTGGGCAGTGGCATTAAGCTGCCCATGTTTTATGGCTGCACAGAATTTCACCACTTCCATCCACCTCATGTTTAAGAGTCTGAGCAGAAAGGTGAGAAATTTGCAAGACATGGACCATGGGTGTAGCACGAATGCCCATGCCAGTGTTCAATCCAGCTGTCTTAGTGTGCTTACACAATGATGAAGCCTTAGTGGTGCTAGTGGTTGGTGGATGGAGGAGCTTAGTATCGTTTGTCACTGACTGGGTAGTGAGAATCGAGACTGAGCTTAGGGTTTTGGCCTTACTTAGTCCTTTTCACACATTTGAAAGCACCTCAAGAGTCTAAAGTTTGTTGTGTGTACTAAATACAAAGTACGATCTAACCAAAGAGCCATGTTAGAGAAGTCAGTCTCAGGTAAACTTCACCAGTTTGCCCTAAAATTATGCTTTGGAAGGTACAATAAAAGGCCCAGTGTTTCCAAAGCAAGAAGATTTCAGCAGCAGGGCATGCATTCATTTTTTATGCCAGATTAGATCAGGATTGCTGAGGCAAAAAGGTACCATTTTCTTAAGGGCGAGGGTTGGAAATTAAGTTCAGACTCAAAAAACAAGTTATGTGGTGAAAAATGCATACATGTTTGACAGAAGAACCACATACTGAATGTATTATTTTCAAATACAAAAACACAGAGTGACACCAGAGAGAGGTGCAGAAAGGCCTTTAGTCAAGACTGATTTGCATATGGCTGGGTCTGACCTGTGGTGGCGAAGTAAGCTAAAGAACAATGATGGATTCTATCCAGATCTGTGACTGGGGGTGAGTGTTGGAAAAGTGTCAGTGCTCAGTCCATCATCTACTTGTGTTTGCTTTGTTCGCCCTAAGTTCACAGGGTATACCTAGATGTGGGTCCCTTGCTTACTTTGCCGCTGGATTCAAGCTAGCCTGGCTGATGAGTGGTGTTCCCAGGAAACCGGTCCCAGGATGCTTGTTTCCGGTCCTGGGAAGACCTGGCTTTGCAGTTCGAGCTGGACCTTGAGGAACAGGGTCAAGAGTGATTTGCATATGGCTGGGTCTGAACTGGGGCGGCGAAGTGAGCTAAGGAACGATGATGGATTCAACCCATATCTGTGACTGGGGGTGAGTGTCTGAAAAGTTTCAGCACTCCGTCCATCTTCTCCTTGTGTTTGCTTTGTTTGCACTAAGTTGGCAGGGTATGCCCAGACGTGGGTCCCTTGCTCACTTTGCCACTGGATTCAAGCTAGTCTTGGCTGATGCTGGGTGTTACCCCGAAACTGGTCCCAGGACGCTTGTTTCCAGTCCAGGGAAGACCTGGCTTGGCAGTTCGGGCTGGACTGTTCCCATGAGGAACAGGATCAACACTGATTTGCATATGGCTGGGTCTGAACTGGGGTGGCGAAGTGAGCTAAAGAACGATGATGGATTCAACCCAGATCTGTGACTGGGAGTGAGTGTCTGAAAAGTTTCAGTGCTCCGTCCATCATCTCCTTGTGTATAATATATAAGTAGGCCTGGGTATAATTTTAATTATGCCATAGTAATCTGAGTAATTTCAGTAACTAAGCATTACTCTTGTGATGTGGAATTACTGAAATTACACAATTATGCAAATTTAAGTAATTAGAAGTAATGTGGGCAAAAATCCTATCACAGGGGCACAGGAACAATGAACTAAGCTCCTGGCTACTGCTGTTCTGTCTGCAGCATCCTCCCCAGCCCAGGAGCATGTAACAGACTGCGCCACACATGGAGCTCCAGTTTGCACATCTTTATTCTTCAGCATGCATGCATTAACTGAACGCACTGTGTCACAAATGTTAGCAACCACCAGATTTCATAATACTTGTAAGGAGTCTGCCAAGGGCTGCTAGAGGCCTCATACACGTAACACAGACACAACATCTCCCCCTTAGGTAAATAAAAAGTACAAACAAATATATATGTACATATACACATTATAACTCCTCAATGAGTCATTGAGGTACTTGCACAAGTCTTCCAGATCTAGTTGTACAAGACAGAGGAGGGGCGCCTTCATCTGGCATCTCGGGAGAAGAGTTGGATGCTTGACTTAGGTACTCAGGTGGACTTGCCTCACTCTTGAGCTGACTAACATCGAAGCAAAGGCTTAAAGTGTGACAAGTCTCTGGTTATGGATTTTCCAGGTTGTTGGGCAGTTACCATATGACCTTTGCTCGCCACGACTCTTAGCAGTTCAACATCAAACTTAGCATCAGTCTTGCGTGTCTGCTTTTGCTTGACAAGAACCCAATCTCCTTTCTCGAAGGCTGTGTCTAAAGCACCGGTGCTTATCGGCATAAGCCTTCATTTAGCATTTGAGAGAGGTGTCAGTGATTCGAATCTCATCCTAGTCTATTGACCGGCTTGTGTTCCATTGTTGTATCTTCATTCTAAGAGCTCTCCTGAACAGCAAGGTGGCAGGACTTTCGCCTGTCGTGGAATAAAGAGTGAAATGGTAGGCACAGACAGCTGGGCATAAATGTTGACTTGAGGTCAATGCCTTCCAGCACAGCACGCTGAACCACCCTTTTCAAAGTACTCATAAATCTTTCAACAACGTCATTGTGGCCAGAGAGGAATACTTTTCTAATGTTTGATGTTCAAAAGATTAAGAAAGTCATGTTGTGAAAATGTCATCCAGCCTCTCAATGATAAGTCTTCCACTAGAGGAAAATGTGAGTACTCATCGACAACTACCATTAGATGATGTCCATTATTGAGGGGTCCAAAGAAGTCAACCGCACTTCTCTCCCAGGCTTGCCTAGGAAGATCAGACATGTTCAGTGGGTGCTGAGTCATTTTGGAGGACAGACAGTTGCACAGTTGACAAGCTTTATGCTCCCTTTCAACTTATTCATCAAGATGCGGGAACCACACTCGATCCCTGAGGGCTCTTTTAGTTGTGGCAATACCACAATGTCCCTTATGTGCCAGTTCAATAACTTGTTGTCTCAGGCTTTCAGGGATAACTATTCGTGTCCCTCTTAGTATGATGCCATCATGTGTAACAAAAAATTCTTCCCACACATTCTTGAACTTCTGGCACTCAATATCACCTGTAAGAGGTCGAGAATGTTTCCTCCAAGATTTGGTTGTAATGATTTCCTTGAGCTTAAGCATGTCTTTGTCAGTATTAGTAGCTGCCAGATTCTGTTCAAAAGAAGGAGCTTCAGGCGCACTTGACTTTACTATGAAATTGATGTAGGCCTTTGTACTATGACGCTGGAGCGAAACTCGTGAAAAGTAGTCTGCGGGGTTTTGATCTTTCTCCAGTTTGTGCACAATATGATATAATCATACTCCTGCAGACGCAACCCCCATCTTTCGATACGATTACCGAAGGCGGCGAGCAATGCCTGATGATCTGTGACAAGGGTGAAATGTTTTTTGTACATATACACATGGAAATGTTCCCACGTCCACACTACAGCTAAGCTTTCTTTCTCAGGTTGAGAATAAGCAAGTTAAGTCTGAGATAGAATCCGGGTAGCATAGGCCACAATGTGTCTCTGAGCATCGGGATGTCTAATGTGTTGGGCAAGGATTGCTGCCAACCCCACGGCCTTGCATCCACCACAATCTCTGTATGCAATTTCGGATCAAAGTAAGCCACTTCAGTTGAATTTTCAATTGTGTGTTTTATTTTCTTGAAACTTCGGTCACATTGAGAGGACCATTCAAACAGAACATCTTGCTTTGTTAGTTCTCTTAGTGGGGCACTCACAGTGGCAAAATTACAAATGTACCTGGAGCAGTAGTTGGCCATGCCTAAGAAGGATCGCAGCATGGTCACATCTTCTGGATTGCAACTAGACTACAATGCTTGCACCTTTTTGGGGTCAGGAGTCATTCCTTATTTAGAGAAAATATGCCCAAAGAATTTAAGTCTGTTTTTGTGAAACTCACACTTCTCTTCATTTAGTGTGAGGCCTGCATCAGCAAGCAGACGGCATACTTGTGTGAGTGCTTCGTCATGTTTCTTTTGTGTAGCCCCAAACACCAGTATATCATCACTGTAGTAATAAAAGCATGTGTGGGAGGCTAAATTATTCTACGAATTACATCTTGAAAGATTTCTGCAGCTGATCACACACCAAAACAGAGTTTTCTGAACAAACCAAAATGAGTTGAAAAAGTAGTAATGTACCTTCTTCTAGTTCAAGTTCATGGTAGCCTTTGTTCAAATCAAGCTAGGAGAAAACTTTGGCACCATTCAACTGCGTGATCATTGTTGCAGTGTATGAACCTGGATGTCTTTCTCTTTTGAATGTTTTTTTGTCCTATTGCATATCAACAAGCTCGGTGGAACCACTACAAGCATCAGCCTGCTGAATGGTGCTCGGGTCATAGCATCTGAGCCGAGGTTGATGGGCGTCATCTTCCTTCTTTACGGTTAGTAGTGGTTTCGCTTCTTGCACGTACTCTTCACCACTCTCAACTATATGCATTATACCTGGCTGTCGTTGCCTTTAGCGTTTTTCTTCGTACCTGGTCGTCACTGTCTTTAGGGTTTCTGCTTTGAATTGGTGCTGGCTCTGTGTTATGCTGTGGTGCAGTATCTCTTCTTTGGGCCTTACCGGTAGATTTTTAGCAGGCTTACTGACTGTGCTACTACATAGGGCCTTCACCTTCTTTGTGGGCCTCTCAAAAGCTGGAGTTGTGCTTTGACTCCACATGCGTCAACTGTAGACCGTTTCTGAGGTGCATGTGGCACACACAAGCAGTTTGCTGGATCACGGCAAACTCTCAGGTAGAGCAGTCTTGTATCTTTGGGGGCACATATCCCATCCTTGTCACCAGCTGTAGTGTCCTCCCAAGCCCAGGAGCATGTAACAGACCACACCACACACGGAGCTTTGGTTTGCACGTCTTTATTCTTCAGCATGCAACCGTTAACTGAATGCACTGTGTCACAATCTTTATTAACCACACTCAGTCACACCCACTCGATTATGTAATACTTGAAAGAATCTGCTGAGGGCCACTAGAGGCCTCATACACGTGACACAGGACACACAGTGTCCTGTAGCATTATAGTGCTATTTTCCTAGCTTAAAATGCATCTGTGGGCCCATTTTTGACACAAGGGTGCATTTTGCACTCATGAAATAGGACTAAATGCTAAATTACGCTTCTCATGTAATTTACGCATAATTACAAGTAATTTGTGGTAATTACTCTAGAAAGAATTGTTCTAGTTACGCCAACCCCTCTATATAATTAGTGATAACCAACAACAGGATTTCATTTCCTGACCTGAGTTACCAAAACTCCAATAATCTCTCTTGCTAGGTTGCTTATCAGATCACAACAGCACTAGCAGGCACTGTGTATCATTGACTTCACTCTGTGCACCTTTGAATTCACAGGTTCCTATTTAATTGGCCTTTCATCCTTCTAAGATTGACCAAGTGAATGCTCATTGAACTGTTTATTGAATCATATCTATTTAGGTGAGCTGCAGGGGGCTCACAGGGCAGGGCAGGCTCACAGGGCACCACTATACTCAACAGTAATGATTGGTCCAAACCAAAAGCTTCAAGGGCAGAAACTAGTTAATGTTTCCAAAATAATGACTGCTAAAGAGTCCACGGTCTCTAAAACATAATAGCACAAAGCACCTCTTCACTCACCTCATCCCTTGCCCTCTACCTCACCAGATGACGAAGTACTGGAATGGTTCAAAGTGCTTTTCAGGCATGCTATCCAAAGCATATGACTTTCCAGCAAATGTATATCAACATTGTACTGCAAAAGGCACTGTTTGCCCCATTTTTTTTTAAAGCTTCACAGGCCTTCTCCACCTGAACGGTGCTTAAGGAAGTCAAGCTCCCTCGCTTTGCTTGCTTGCTGTCACTTGAATTTGGGCATTGTCTATGCGGGGAGTGCAAGCAATGGAAGTGGCCTGTGCCAGTGTGAGAAGTGGACAGCAGCTTCCTAAAAAAAATCAGCACTCATTTTTTTCTCTCTAAATCAAGCACTAGTTGGTCTTCTGCCATCAATGGCAGGCTTCTGGGCACCTCTGTATTCAGTGATCAGATGATGAGCACCCAGCTAGCCACTATGAAATGCAATTCAGCCTGAGGTGTGGGTTGAGCAGATTATTAAGATGCCAGATGATGTGTCTCCATAACTTCCACCTCCCCAGGTAAAGCTTCCAGATGGGAATGTATCTTCCCTCTCTAGGCTTGGGCTAGTGGGCTCAATCACATGTAGGATGCACTCTGAATGAAAAAATGTCCCAGGAAAACATTGACCACATTGACCAATTACCAGTGTAACAGCTTACTGGAAGCCTTCTGGTGATGGTTGGCCAATGTCATGCAGGCCACATGGTCATTCCAACTGACATGATTGAGTGCACAGCCTTCAGTGATAGTGCTAATGCATATGCACATATGCCCTAAAGCCTCACCAGCCTGAGGGCGGTGACAGCTCTGATGGAAGCACCGCCCCATCATTGTAATGGTTGGTTTCAAAGCTGTTAGGCAGTCATGGAAGCAGCCTCTGAAGATCCCAGTCACCTGGGTAATCACCCCATCCTATTAAACTCCTGGTGTACTAAAACAAGTATGGGTGGGCCCCAACAGCAACCACCAACACTAATTCAGCTCTGGAAATGTTGTGCTGCATATGAATATCTGCTAATTTCAGGGACCATAAAGCGATATCGAATGGATCGAGTTCCACACCTGAGCCTGATCAACAAATCAATACATTCAATAATATGTGAAGCATATTAGGCTCCACAACAAACAGACAATAATTTAGTTTCAAATCATGATGTTGTATTAAAAGTTAATGGTTTCCAGAAATCAAAAATAAGGTTAACATCAATTAATAATCAAAATGCGTATGATACAATTAATATACTATTCAAAGTAAATCCAAATCTTAAATTCAGAAGAAGAACAAGCATGGCATGACCTGAAAAGGGAAAAACAAGGGAAAGTCAACCTTCTGTCTTGGAAGAGCACTCTGAGGTCTCTTCCTCTGCTCTGCTCTAATCGAAATTCTAAGTTCTGCCTCACTCAATTTGAGGTATGCACTATATTAAAAGAAACACAACTCTTAACATTTTACACAACTACACACAGTTCTTATAAGACTGTCTAATCAGGTTAAAGTAAGAAGATACTATTACACACTCATTAGGTTTCTGATGTTTTCCTACTAGCAAGCTTCTCTCTAGTGAATACATTTCTTCTCATGGGAAAGACGGAAAAGGAACATCACATTAGACCATTCGAACTCCAGCTTGCCTAAAAATAAACCGTTCACATGTCACAAAACAAAGATGGCAACCAACGTTAGCCATTTTAAAATTCAGGCCTACATTAACCATAGTCAATTTAAATATGCATAAGTAATATTTCTCTCTACAAATAGCATTAGGGTGTCTATGCAATAATGTCATGTACATGCAAACATCTTTAATATATGGAAAACTTAATCAAATGTGAACTATGTTTCTGTACAGAAAACTAACCTGAATTTTGCAAAAACTCAGGGGCATATTCACAAGGAGCTATCGCCGAATTAACGGCACTTTATCGCAGCCAAAGTCGTGATAAATTTACCCCCCCATTCACAAGCCTGTGTTAACAGCCCACAGCACCAGTTTACCCGCGATAGCAGCCGCAAAAAACATCGCCACAGAGGACCCCCGCAAATATCGCTAATGAGATGCAGAGTAGGCGTTCCCGTGACAAAAGCAGAGACAACATCACACCTCAACATTCACAATGACCAGCCACATCGGCGATAAGAACACAAAACAGGCGATAAGGCGCGTTAGCACCAGGAAATTTACACCTGCTCTGACCTGGTGTAAAGTCGGACGGCAGCCAGCACCACAAAAGGGAGCACAGCCCAGGGCCACAACCGAAGGGCAACAGATGCCATGGAGCCACTCATCATGCGGCCCGGACACCCAAGAGGGCCACAACACTCACCGCCACCACCCCAGGACCCCAACCCACACCAGGAACACCCCCCCCACCACGGACCACCACAGACGCAGCGCAGACAAAGACAGCGGACCCCCAGGAAGCTTACCAGCCTCACAGACCCTACATCTGACAATGTCACCGTCCACCACAGGCTGAAAGTGACAAACATCCTACGCATCCTGACCATCATCGCCTAACAGGCCTACGGCAACAACACAGCGGACAACCAACATCCCACCCCACACAAACTGCTGGCTTGGCTGCACCTGTTGGCCCCTGGTACCCCCCAACCAACACCCACCAGAGTTGGAGGAGTCTCACAGCCAGCCACATCCAAGTCCCCCACACCTGTCCTGGACATCACCATCACCCTGGCACCCCAGTCCCCATATGTAAACACAATGCGCAGGATCCGCTGGAGACCAAGCAAGGACCATACGCCCAAGCAGGATGCACGCACGTGTTGGGGGCAATACACAGCACACATGTACTACCTGTGCACCCTGGTGACACAGCACACAATCACCGCAACAGGAAGCACACGTCTCACATCAATGTGCAAGCAACAACAGAACACTGTGGAACTCCCAACAATGTCGCCTTCAAATACACAGCCAGTGTGCATGATACCTTCATCCTCCGACAGTCCATCATCAACCAGTGTTCCCAGGATGGCAACAAGGGAAATGCACAGCCCCTTGGCAATATCCAAATGAACACCCCACACACCTCAACTCCACAAGCATGCAACTCACAACGCTGGCAATGCACACGTCACAAAATCACATACAACAGGCACAACAACATGCCCACCCACCAGACATGACAGAACAACTTACAATGTCCACATGGGCAAGCCCTGAACATGAGCCAGCAATGGCATGGCACCACAGCCACATAATAGCCGAATGTGTGGAGAGGTGGCAACCAGGCATTAGTGAAGGATGCAGTAGAACCATGATTGGGAAAGTACACAATGCGATGGGTGGCGGAGATGTGCTGGACACACCGCAGTATGCAGATCACACCCCTATCCATGGTGACATACATCGCTGGTGTATGGAGTGCAGTGGACAGTGGACGCAACCATGTCACCCCAGCCAGTGGGGGACCTCGCGGAAATGTTGCCTGTTACGCCCCCCCCCTAAGCATCACCGGAGTGGGATGGCCCGGCGTACGCCACGCCAGCGTAGGGGTGTGAATAAAAAGCACGTAGGCCTGGGCGTGGTCCTCTTCCGGAAAGACCCATGTCTCTGCCAGGGCGGCGCCTCCCACCCCGCCACGAGGTTGACGCTGTCCTCGTGAGCGGAGTTGCCAGCGATGCTGTGCGCCTGCCGGACCCCGGCACGCTGGACCACGAACCCGTCAGGCCCGCCCCTGTGCAGCCAGGCCACACTGATCACCTGCCGACACCGGCGTGTGTCAAGGAGGGCCCACCACGTGTCGGCGCAAGGTCCAAGCCCGAGGCCCGCGACCTTGGCAGCCACCTCAGACCATCACGGCCTCCATGACACAGGCCCGCTTTATTCCTTTCTCGTTGACGTACTCCACTGCCGCCTTTGGCCTACTCTTCGGACCAGTAGGTCCCATATGTGAAACTGTGTCCTGAGTCATGAATGGCAGTGACCCCAAATCCGGGCCAGCGGCCACAGCACCAGACCCCCGATCAGTGAGGCATAGTTCCATATGGGCTTCTTGCGACACGTGGTGCCACTATCCCTGTTCAATGCCAGTCGGCTACACGTGGTGCCACTAACCCTGTTCAACGCCAGCCGGCTACACGTGGTGCCACTAACCCTCTTCAACGCCAGCCGGCTACACGTGGTGCCAATGAACCTGAACTATGCAGGCCGGTGGGGCCATCCAACCTATGCCGGCGACACTCGGTGAATGGGCCGTGCTGACCGCTGCCTCAGGCCTACACCATGGTCAGGTAGGTCACACATTTGGAACTGAGTCTTGATTACACCATGGCAGTGACCGGATGTCTACTGCAGGGGTGATATCACTGAACTCCCTGCTTTCAGTGAAGCAAACGAATGCATCACAGGCACACGACACGTGTCTGTGGGCCCATGCTGACCGCTGCCTCTGGCCTACATTGTGGTCCAGTAGGTCACAGAGTCTTGATTTGGCAATGTTGGCGTTCACATCTGTGTACCGGCATCATCGCAGACTGCATCCCCTCTCAGCACCTGTGCCACTAAGTGTGTTCCCCGACATTCATGGACACTCATTGGTCGCACATTGGTGGCGTTTGAGTCTATGGACTAGGGGCTAGTTTTCATCCTCAGGTAGCTGATACCGAATTGTTGGTGGAAACGAGGGTTGCGCTTTCCACTCCTCCATTTGCTGCTTCCAGATAACATCAGACCTTCAGCATCATGCCCTGGAGGACACCTTCCACTGTCCCCTGAAACCCTCCGCAACATTCCCCCTGGACATTGATGGGGACCCGCTCAGGTCGCATGGCCCATCTGACTGCACCGCAAGTCACCGCCCGTGGCTGGGGGCCTGTGCTGGCCGCAGTGCATCCGGGGCCACTAACTCTGTGCTGCTCAGGCCTGGGACCCCTCCTTCTGGGACATTGAATGGCCTCTGTAGCGATGGTCTTGGGGTCATCAACGCCATGTGTCTGTGGCCCTGCGCTGTCCGCATCCTCCGGCCTCAACTGCGGGCCACCAGTGCCCACACAAAGCATCGAGTCTTGACCGGCCCGGACGTCGCATCACCGCAGGAGGCACACGCCACCACCGCAAGGACCACCTCCAACCGCCATCTGCCAGAGTCGAAACCGTGGTCCTGACAGACCTACGGAGTTCTCAGACCTGTCGTGGATGCCATCATCGGCCTGATACCCTGCTCAGCACTCCAGGTGCCAGTGACTCAGTGCACCGCAAGCCATTGTCCGTTACTGATTGAGTTTTGTGCTGTTGTGAGGTTGCGCAGCAATGTCACCTCATGCAGTGGGGAAGACCTGGGACCATGATGAGGAGGATGTGTCAAGTGTGCGGACGGGAGAAGGCACAGACAATGGGAGGGCAGGTGGCAACAGCCCCAAGGCAGGAATGCAGACTGGTGGTGGTAGTCAAGCTACACACCCGGATCTAATACTGGGTATTGCGCTGTGGACTGCGGACGCAACTGTCACCTCAGGCAGTGTGGGAGACCTGGGACATTGATGAGGAAGTTGATGCAGGTGTAACACACCCCACTGCATCTGCATCATGACTAACCCGAAGGGACACAATCCTAGCAATTTCTTCACATGAGCGCGCTCTTCTCTAGTGCCCCTACCTCAGTGCACTGCAACTCACGGAACCTCCTGACTGAATATTGAGTGACCTCTGTCCTTACTCCGGATCCCTCCATGTTGCTCTGCATTTGACTCTGTTATGCTGGTGTTTTCTGTTTCCATTACACTGGTGTCCACTGTTCAGGTTGTTGGCAGCACCAAGCACTCCGTGCGGACTGGCTTATACTCACCCCACACACATCCAGCACAGGCGTCACTGTACATGTGGCCCTGCCAATAAAGGGGCCGGGCGCACGTGCCCGTAGCCAGTTCAACATGATATGTGCATGTGTCTCTGTGGAGGTGTGGGTCTCCTTTGTGGGGTGTAGGTGGTCCCTGAAGGGTATTGGACACCCACGTATGTGTTCTAGTTTGCATTCCATGGGTTCGGCAACACCCTCACCTGTTGGGCCACCTCCTTTTGGCATTCTGCTTCATGCTGTGTGGTCTGTTGCAGGGACTGGGTTCTCCTCTGAGTAGCTTGTCTGCCCTGGTCCTAGTGGTGGGTTGTGTGGGATGTCCATGGGCTGTTGTAGGGCGTCGGAGTCGGGGGTGTGGTGTTCGTCTCGGGCATCACTGATGGGTTGTCTGTTCTGACCTGCTGGAGGTGTTGTTTGTCCCTCTGCATTGTGAAGGGGAGGTGCATGTTGGCATTGTGTTGGCGCCTTGTTCTTGTCGACATGCAGACTGTGTGACAATGTACATTGTGACTGTTTGGGCGGTGGTGACTATTTGAGTTGGGACAGTGTACATTTGGCCTACATGGCTGATGTGGGGTTGTAGGGGTAGATATGCATCTCACAGTTCCCTGCTCTGTCCAATGTGATTGTTGTGTTTCTGCACCTGGGCGGACCCAGTTGTGTCCCCTGTTCTGCAGTGTGGGTGTTGCACTTTGTGCCACATTGTCATGGTATGTGCTGTGATTGCTATGTGTGTGTGCTGCAGTGTGCCACGGGGATGGGGGACATGTCCCTGGGTAATTGTGGGTGTGCAGTGGGTTACACCTCATTGTGCATGTGTGACATTGTGCCCATCACCCCCCGTCTCCCCAGTCCCTGTTGGATAATCACCCTGTTGTTGTTGTGTCAGGTCCTCTCGAGCTGTGTCCGTACTCCCTACTCCTTGCACCGTCTCCACACTGATGACTGTGGCCTGGGTTTCCTCTAGCTCCTCCTGTGGTGCTGTACTGCCACCTCCTGTTGCCGTTGCTGCCTTCCTGTTGGCGATACAAAAGGGGATGATGGACGGAACGTTTGAGCCAATCAAACACTCACCCCCAGTCAACTGATCTGGGTTTAATCCATCATCATTCTTTAGCTCACTCCATCACCCCAGTTCAGACATGGCCATATGCAAATCAGTCTGACCCTGTGCCTCATGGGAACAGTCCAGCACGAACTGCCAAGCCATGTCTTCCCTGGACCGGAAACAAGCATCCTAGGACCGGTTTCTGGCATTCCAGCCGTCATCAGCCAGGCTTGCTTGAATCCAGTGGCAAAGTGAGCAAGGGACCCACGTCTGGGCATACCCCCGCCAACTTAGGGCAAACAAAGCGATACAAAAGGGGATGATGGACGGAACGTTTGAGCCAATCAAACACTCACCCCCAGTCAACTGATCTGGGTTTAATCCATCATCATTCTTTAGCTCACTCCACCACCCCAGTTCAGACATGGCCATATGCCAAATCAGTCTGACCCTGTGCCTCATGGGAACAGTCCAGCACGAACTGCCAAGCCATGTCTTCCCTGGACCGGAAACAAGCATCCTAGGACCGGTTTCTGGCATTTCAGCCGTCATCAGCCAGGCTTGCTTGAATCCAGTGGCAAAGTGAGCAAGGGACCCACGTCTGGGCATACCCCCGCCAACTTAGGGCGACCAAAGCGATACAAAAGGGGATGATGGACGGAACTGGGGTGGTGGAGTGAGCTAAAGAATGATGATGGATTAAACCCAGATCAGTTGACTGGGGGTGAGTGTTTGATTGGCTCAAGCATTCCGTCCATCATCCCCTTTTGTATCGCCTTCCTGTTGGCAGCGGGTTTGTACCTGGTTTAGGTTGTCACGTCCTGCCGGTGCCTTTTGGCCTCCTGGATTGGCCTCCTGGGCACTCCGACTGCATTCCAGGTGGTCTGCTTGTGGGTCAGTTGCTGGTAGTGTTCTGTCGCCTCCGTGGCGCTGGTCTTGTTTTCCTGCGGTCTGCACCCCGTCTTCCTCTCCCTTTTCTCCTTGGCCTTCCCCGACCCAGTTGTTCCTTGCTGGTGGTCTGTGGGGGGTTGTGGGGTTCGCGTTGACCTCTGCGCTGGGTCAGGGTGCATCCATGTTGCTACGTGCTTTGGCTTGTTTCTGGTGTGTTGTTTCTGTGGTTTTTATGGTGCAATTTCCCACCAGACGCGTGGGTTTGCAGGCGTGAGGCTGCTTTTCACTACTTTTTGTACCGCGATTGGCCTCATCGCATGATTTCTCGCGTTTCGCATTTTTTTGGCGTGGCGTTGATTTTCACGCTGACATTTGACGCGTTATCTGGTGACTATCGCATGGTACCGCCTTGTTGTAAATTCCACGTTGACACAGGGTTATTTTCCCGTGATAGGCTGCGATATTGAAAGTTGCGTTACGCTACTCTTGCGGTAGTTATCACACGTTCTTGTGAATATACCCCTCAGTATTCACCTCAGTTATCTCGACATGCTTGAACTCATGTGAGAGGTTTGTGTTGCTGTTTTAAACCGTAGGCTTCAGCAAACTTACTCAACTTCGACCAGTAAGCCCACAAAGCTTCATAGCTGAGCGGCAAAGAAAATGACAGTGATCCAGAAAGCCTTGGCATGGAAAGCAACCTTTCCTTCCCCCCTGTCAACAGGATTAGTTAAGTTCTTTTTTACCCGAAATGCACTCTAGAGCATAGGAGGCCAGAGAATTTGGCACTAGTCCCATTGCTCCTTAACATTTATATGGGACTGCTGGTAGTGGTGTGTATGTATAAAGAGTAGTGGTCCCAGTATTAATACATCGATACAGTGTAACAAAATGAAATTCACAACCGTAAATCAAACTAAAGAGAATAAATAAATGCTCAAGTGTTATTTAATCACACTGAACAAAGGGAACACATTTCACGAAGAACATTGAAAACCATCGTAGTTGTGCCCAAAGGATAAAGGGGAAAGGGAAAAGGCAGTGACATGAGTGAGGTAGTGAGGTTAGTGACAAACATTACTCATGAATATAACCATCAAATTGTTGGGCATGCTATTCATTGCCACAAAATCTTAGCATCAAGACAAAAAATTATTTTAAAACAATGAATTATGTAGCCATGTAACAGAACAAATCACAGTGTAAGCATACACTGTTGACGGTACTGGCATCAGTAGTGTGTCGACGTTTCGACCCCTGATAATGTGTAGGTATTCTTGTAGACCTTACAATCGGGGTCTTCCTCAGGACAAGTGGCAGGTGAGAGGGTGGCTAAAAGGGGCACCTAAAAATATAAAGGCAAGCAGTCAGGTCCAGAGCTTAAAAAGGACGAGAACATGAAAAGGTAAAGATAATACTCAACATAAATACCATGTCTGACTTAAAGGAGGGTCCTCAGAGGCGCAAACTATGTCGTCGAGGACAGAGAAGGCTCAATGGCTCCAAGAATATGAAGGATGAGAGAGAAATGAACACCTGTATAAATAAGGCGTCTGTCAGTAGATACTCGTATAAATCAAAGAAACAGGGAGACATCGACTATATTAAATAGAAAAGACTTACTCAAAAATTTGGGCTGGTCTCCCAAACTTATTAGCTTATCTTTGAATCGCGGTTGAACCGTCAATTCGATAGTGGAAGTCATCCACAATCCTACTATTAATTTAGGAAATAGTCTAAAATAAAAAGAAAAAAATACCAATCAATTTATTAACCCAATGGTGGAAATCAAAGGAGTCAAAACCATAAGTTTAAATACGTGCCACGTACAACGTAGGTATGTGAAACATCCCACACGCCTAATTTAAAAAGAACGATTTCAAGAAACAAGAAACTTGCCAAAAAAGGCACTTAGTTAGAAAGCGTTCGCAGTAAAGTTAAACTGAAAGTCCTTGATTAATGGGGGAAAAATAAAACCCATCGTGCCTCTCCAAATACAGAGTGCACCTTAATGACACTAGATGGCATCGGTGTCTACAAATGAGGAAACAAAGCTGCTTAACGCAGCGCGTAAAAATACATGTCAAAATTACCAAAATTCTTGCCTCTCAATAAACTGAGTGCAACGGTACGAAATTGAAAAGAAAACGAAGTCTGCAAAGTACAAGCATTTAGGAAATAATGCACAAAGGCAGTCACGCTTGTGTAATAGCGTTAACTACTAAAGAGGGGGAAAGATCGCATGGCCACAAGGAGCAACAGCAGAGCGGCCGTCAGAGTGAGAGACTCACCATCGTGTGTTAGACTTGATTCCCCGAATGGAAAGGTCGCGCCGCCAGGACAGACGGCATGAATAAATAGAGGCGTAACTAGCGTGCTGTGAGCGCCAGCATGACGCTCAATGGTATGCAGGCGCTAAATGCTTGTATTAGCCTGGAGCTGGGCAGGGAAGAGAGACTATGAGGTGTGTGAATAATGAAAGAAATCAATCAACGTCAATATTTTTAAACAGAACCCCAGCCAAAATGTGATCGTACATTATCAAGGGGTAAAAATACAAACATATTGAGAACAAAGTTGGCCTAGGTTTTAATGTTATATAGCCCAATATTCTGCCATAGAAAGTTCAAAAACATTATGAAAATGAGCATTGGTGTATAAAGCGCTCATCCTAGACAACAATTCAACAATTCATATATATGGAACATGAAAATATATCGTAATATATCGTAATATATCGTATATCGTAACTAGCTGTAGTTTTTGAACCCTAGCTCTGCCGGCACCTAGGGAAACCTAGCAAACCTATACATTTTTGAAAACTAGACACCCAGGGGAATCCAGGATGGGGTGACTTGACTGCCTCCCACCACGTTCTGTTACCCAGAATCCCTTGCAAACCTAAAAAATTATCCAAAAAAACACATTTTCCAAACATTTCTGTGGTGTAAAGTTCTGGAATCTGCGTGGATCCACACATTTCCACCCACCCCGCGTTCCCCAAAGTCTTACGAGAAAAATGGTACCTCACTTGTGTGGGTCGGCCTAGTGCCTGCGACAGGAAACAGCGCAAAACGCAACGTGGTCACACCTCAATTTCGCAGTGAAAAATGACCCTTTTTTGGCAAAGTGCCTAGCTGTAGTTTTTGAACCCTACCTCTGCCGGCACCTAGGGAAACCTAGCAAACCTATACATTTTTGAAAACTAGACACCCAGGGGAATCCAGGATGGGGTGACTGGACTGCCTCCCACCAGGTTCTGTTACCTAGAATCCCTTGCAAACATAAACAATTGTCATAAAAACCACATTTTCCCCACATTTCTGTGGTGGAAAGTTCTGGAATCTGCGTGGATCCACAAATTTCCCCCCACCCCACGTTCCCCAAAGTCTTACGAGAAAAATGGTACCTCACTTGTGTGGAGTCGGCCTAGTGCCTGCGACAGGAAACGGCGCAAAACGCAACGTGGTCACACCTCAATTTCGCAGTGAAAAATGACCCTTTTTTGGCAAAGTGCCTAGCTGTAGTTTTTAACCCTACCTCTGCCGGCACCTAGGAAACCTAGCAAACCTATACATTTTTGAAAACTAGACACCCAGGGGAATCCAGGATGGGGTGACTTGACTGCCTCCCACCAGGTTCTGTTACCCAGAATCCCTTGCAAACATAAAACATTGTCAAAAAAACCACATTTTCCCCACATTTCTGTGGTGGAAAGTTCTGGAATCTGCGTGGATCCACAAATTTCCACCCACCCCGCGTTCCCCAAAGTCTTACGAGAAAAATGGTACCTCACTTGTGTGGGTCGGCCTAGTGCCTGCGACTGGAAACGGCGCAAAACGCAACGTGGTCACACCTCAATTTCGCAGTGAAAAATGACCCTTTTTGGCAAAGTGCCTAGCTGTAGTTTGTGAACCCTAGCTCTGCCGGCACCTAGGGAAACCTACCAAACACACACATTTCTGAAAAGTAGACACCCGGGGCTTCCAGGGAGGTATGGCTTGCGTGGATCCCCCAACGTTTCCTTACCCAGAATCCCCTGCAAACCTCAATTTTAGCTGAAAAAATCACTTTTTCACACATTTTTGTGTGGGAAAGTGTGGCATCACTGGCCTCACACAAATTTCCTACCACCCAGCGTTCCCCCAGGTCTCCCGATAAAAATGGTGCCTCACTTGTGTGGGAGGCCCAAGTACCCGCGACAGGCAAGGGCCCACAACGTATTGAGGCGACCTCAAAATGGCCTTTCACAAAACCACCTGGTTTTGCAAGGAGTCACCTGGGTTTTGGCCCCGTGCTCGGCGGCCATCTAGGGAAACCTACCAAACCCACACATTTCTGAAAAGTAGACACCCGGGGGCTTCCAGGGAGGTATGGCTTTGAGGCAACATCAACATTGCCTATCAAAAAATGTTTTGGGCCCTTGCCTGTCGCGGGTACTTGGGCCTCCCACACAAGTGAAGCACCATTTTTATCGGGAGACCTGGGGGAACGCTGGGTGGTAGGAAATTTGTGTGAGGCCAGTGATGCCACACTTTCCCACACAAAAATGTGTGAAAAAGTGATTTTTCAGCTAAAATTGAGGTTTGCAGGGGATTCTGGGTAAGGAAACTTTGGGGGATCCACGCAAGCCATACCTCCCTGGAAGCCCCGGGTGTCTACTTTTCAGAAATGTGTGGGTTTGGTAGGTTTCCCTAGATGGCCGCCGAGCACGGGGCCAAAACCCAGGTGACCCCCTTGCAAAACCAGGTGGTTTTGTGAAAGGCCATTTTGAGGTCGCCTCACTACGTTGTGGGCCCTTGCCTGTCGAGGGTACTTGGGCCTCCCACACAAGTGAGCCACCATTTTTATCGGGAGACCTGGGGAACGCTGGGGGTAGGAAATTTGTGTGAGGCCAGTGATGCCACACTTTCCCACACAAAAATGTGTGAAAAAGTGATTTTTTCAGCTAAAATTGAGGTTTGCAGGGGATTCTGGGTAAGGAAACGTTGGGGGATCCACGCAAGCCATACCTCCCTGGAAGCCCCGGGTGTCTACTTTTCAGAAATGTGTGGGTTTGGTAGGTTTTCCTAGATGGCCGCCGAGCACGGGGCCAAAACCCAGGTGACCCCCTTGCAAAACCAGGTGGTTTTGTGAAAGGCCATTTTGAGGTCGCCTCACTACGTTGTGGGCCCTTGCCTGTCGCGGGTACTTGGGCCTCCCACACAAGTGAGGCACCATTTTTATCGGGAGACCTGGGGGAACGCTGGGTGGTAGGAAATTTGTGTGAGGCCAGTGATGCCACACTTTCCCACACAAAAATGTGTGAAAAAAGTGATTTGTTCAGCTAAAATTGAGGTTTGCAGGGGATTCTGGGTAAGGAAACGTTGGGGGATCCACGCAAGCCATACCTCCTGGAAGCCCCCAGGTGTCTAATTTTCAGAAATGTGTGGGTTTGGTAGGTTTCCCTAGATGGCCGCCGAGCACGGGGCCAAAACCCAGGTGACCCCTTTGCAAAACCAGGTGGTTTTGTGAAAGGCCATTTTGAGGTCGCGTCACTACGTTGTGGGCCCTTGCCTGTCGCGGGTACTTGGGCCTCCCACACAAGTGAGGCACCATTTTTATCGGGAGACCTGGGGAACGCTGGGTGGTAGGAAATTTGTGTGAGGCCAGTGATGCCACACTTTCCCACACAAAAATGTGTGAAAAAAGTGATTTTTTCAGCTAAAATTGAGGTTTGCAGGGGATTCTGGGTAAGGAAACGTTGGGGGATCCACGCAAGCCATACCTCCCTGGAAGCCCCCGGGTGTCTACTTTTCAGAAATGTGTGGGTTTGGTAGGTTTCCTAGATGGCCGCCGAGCACGGGGCCAAAAACCCAGGTGACCCCCTTGCAAAACTAGGTGGTTTTGTGAAAGGCCATTTTGAGGTCGCCTCACTACGTTGTGGGCCCTTGCCTGTCGCGGGTACTTGGGCCTCCCACACAAGTGAGGCACCATTTTTATCGGGAGTGCTGGGGGAACGCTGGGTGGTAGGAAATTTGTGTGAGGCCAGTGATGCCACACTTTCCCACACAAAATGTGTGAAAAAAGTGATTTTTTCAGCTAAAATTGAGGTTTGCAGGGGATTCTGAGTAAGGAAACGTTGGGGATCCACGCAAGCCATACCTCCCTGGAAGCCCCCGGGTGTCTACTTTTCAGAAATGTGTGGGTTTGGTAGGTTTTCCTAGATGGCCGCCGAGCACGGGGCCAAAAACCCAGGTGACCCCCTTGCAAAACCAGGTGGTTTTGTGAAAGGCCATTTTGAGGTCGCCTCACTACGTTGTGGGCCCTTGCCTGTCGCGGTACTTGGGCCTCCCACACAAGTGAGGCACCATTTTTATCGGGAGACCTGGGGGAACGCTGGGTGGTAGGAAATTTGTGTGAGGCCAGTGATGCCACACTTTCCCACACAAAAATGTGTGAAAAAAGTGATTTGTTCAGCTAAAATTGAGGTTTGCAGGGGATTCTGGGTAAGGAAACGTTGGGGGATCCACGCAAGCCATACCTCCCTGGAAGCCCCCAGGTGTCTAATTTTCAGAAATGTGTGGGTTTGGTAGGTTTCCCTAGATGGCCGCCGAGCACGGGGCCAAAACCCAGGTGACCCCTTTGCAAAACCAGGTGGTTTTGTGAAAGGCCATTTTGAGGTCGCGTCACTACGTTGTGGGCCCTTGCCTGTCGCGGGTACTTGGGCCTCCCACACAAGTGAGGCACCATTTTTATCGGGAGACCTGGGGGAACGCTGGGTGGTAGGAAATTTGTGTGAGGCCAGTGATGCCACACTTTCCACACAAAATGTGTGAAAAAGTGATTTTTTCAGCTAAAATTGAGGTTTGCAGGGGATTCTGGGTAAGGAAACGTTGGGGGATCCACGCAAGCCATACCTCCCTGGAAGCCCCCGGGTGTCTACTTTTCAGAAATGTGTGGGTTTGGTAGGTTTCCTTAGATGGCCGCCGAGCACGGGGCCAAAACCCAGGTGACCCCCTTGCAAAACTAGGTGGTTTTGTGAAAGGCCATTTTGAGGTCGCCTCACTACGTTGTGGGCCCTTGCCTGTCGCGGGTACTTGGGCCTCCCACACAAGTGAGGCACCATTTTTATCGGGAGACCTGGGGGAACGCTGGGTGGTAGGAAATTTGTGTGAGGCCAGTGATGCCACACTTTCCCACACAAAAATGTGTGAAAAAGTGATTTTTCAGCTAAAATTGAGGTTTGCAGGGGATTCTGGGTAAGGAAACGTTGGGGGATCCACGCAAGCCATACCTCCCTGGAAGCCCCCGGGTGTCTACTTTTCAGAAATGTGTGGGTTTGGTAGGTTTCCCTAGATGGCCGCCGAGCACGCGGCCAAAACCCAGGTGACCCCCTTGCAAAACCAGGTGGTTTTGTGAAAGGCCATTTTGAGGTCGCCTCACTACGTTGTGGGCCCTTGCCTGTCGCGGGTACTTGGGCCTCCCACACAAGTGAGCCACCATTTTTATCGGGAGACCTGGGGGAACGCTGGGTGGTAGGAAATTTGTGTGAGGCCAGTGATGCCACACTTTCCCACACAAAAATGTGTGAAAAAGTGATTTTTTCAGCTAAAATTGAGGTTTGCAGGGGATTCTGGGTAAGGAAACGTTGGGGGATCCACGCAAGCCATACCTCCCTGGAAGCCCCCGGGTGTCTACTTTTCAGAAATGTGTGGGTTTGGTAGGTTTCCTAGATGGCCTCCGAGCACGGGGCCAAAAGCCCAGGTGACCCCCTTGCAAAACCAGGTGGTTTTGTGAAAGGCCATTTTGAGGTCGCCTCACTACGTTGTGGGCCCTTGCCTGTCGCGGGTACTTGGGCCTCCCACACAAGTGAGGCACCATTTTTATCGGGAGACCTGGGGAACGCTGGGTGGTAGGAAATTTGTGTGAGGCCAGTGATGCCACACTTTCCCACACAAAAATGTGTGAAAAAGTGATTTTTCAGCTAAAATTGAGGTTTGCAGGGGATTCTGGGTAAGGAAACGTTGGGGGATCCACGCAAGCCATACCTCCCTGGAAGCCCCGGGTGTCTAATTTTCAGAAATGTGTGGGTTTGGTAGGTTTCCCTAGATGGCCGCCGAGCACGGGGCCAAAACCCAGGTGACCCCTTTGCAAAACCAGGTGGTTTTGTGAAAGGCCATTTTGAGGTCGCGTCACTACGTTGTGGGCCCTTGCCTGTCGCGGGTACTTGGGCCTCCCACACAAGTGAGGCACCATTTTTATCGGGAGACCTGGGGGAACGCTGGGTGGTAGGAAATTTGTGTGAGGCCAGTGATGCCACACTTTCCCACACAAAAATGTGTGAAAAAAGTGATTTTTTCAGCTAAAATTGAGGTTTGCAGGGGATTCTGGGTAAGGAAACGGGGGATCCACGCAAGCCATACCTCCCTGGAAGCCCCCGGGTGTCTACTTTTCAGAAATGTGTGGGTTTGGTAGGTTTCCCTAGATGGCCGCCGAGCACGGGGCCAAAAACCCAGGTGACCCCCTTGCAAAACTAGGTGGTTTTGTGAAAGGCCATTTTGAGGTCGCCTCACTACGTTGTGGGCCCTTGCCTGTCGCGGGTACTTGGGCCTCCCACACAAGTGAGGCACCATTTTTATCGGGAGACCAGGGGAACGCTGGGTGGTAGGAAATTTGTGTGAGGCCAGTGATGCCACACTTTCCCACACAAAAATGTGTGAAAAAGTGATTTTTTCAGCTAAAATTGAGGTTTGCAGGGGATTCTGGGTAAGGAAACGTTAGGGGATCCACGCAAGCCATACCTCCCTGGAAGCCCCGGGTGTCTACTTTTCAGAAATGTGTGGGTTTGGTAGGTTTCCCTAGATGGCCGCTGAGCACGGGGCCAAAACCCAGGTGACTCCCTTGCAAAACCAGGTGGTTTTGTGAAAGGCCATTTTGAGGTCGCCTCACTACGTTGTGGGCCCTTGCCTGTCGCGGGTACTTGGGCCTCCCACACAAGTGAGGCACCATTTTTATCGGGAGACCTGGGGGAACGCTGGGTGGTAGGAAATTTGTGTGAGGCCAGTGATGCCACACTTTCCCACACAAAAATGTGTGAAAAAGTGATTTTTCAGCTAAAATTGAGGTTTGCAGGGGATTCTGGGTAAGGAAACGTTGGGGGATCCACGCAAGCCATACCTCCCTGGAAGCCCCGGGTGTCTACTTTTCAGAAATGTGTGGGTTTGGTAGGTTTCCTATGTGGCCGCCGAGCCCCGGGCCAAAAACCCAGGTGACCCCCTTGCAAAACCAGGTCATTTTGAGATAATGTGTTGTTTATTTCTGCAGCGTGAAAATTTTGGCACAATATTGCAAGGAAAATGTGACAGACATTTTGAGGTTTGCAGGACATTGTGGGTACCATAACTTGTTGGGATCCACAAGAGAGATATCACCATGTACTCCCATGGGTGTTTCGTTTACGACAATATCTACAGTTGGTAGGTTATTCTTAGACGGAATGTACACCTTGGCAGACAGACTAAAAAGACAAAGATTACTGCACAGCCATCTATTCCTCAAGCACACACACATACTGGTTGGATTTGGCACGAGGGCAAGTGATGGTTCAGTATATACAATTTTATTAACAAGAGATTTCACAAAAATGAAATGCACTGTCAATAATTGAAAGGACAAAAACGGAACCAGTGACTCGCAGCTCGTGAGCTGTAAAGCCACGTCAAGGCCCCAACCGCTTTACAGGCCATTCACACACCTTTCATACGTGATACACACAAGACCATTCACACCCCCAGGCACGAAACAAACACATTACAACATTCACAAAAAGGGACAAGGTACACCCTGCTTGAGAAAGACAAAGAAAAATATTACTGCACAGCCATCTAATCCTCAAGCACACACACACATACTGGTTGGATTTGGCACGAGGGTGAGTGATGGTTCAGTATATACAATTGTATTAACAAGTGATTTCACAAAAATGAAATGCACTGTTAATAATTGAAAGGACGAGAAACTGAACCATTGACTCACAGCTCGTGAGCTGTAAAGCCACGACAAGGCACCAACCTCTTTACAGGCCATTCATACACCTTTCATACGTTTGACAAATACAAAACCATTCACACCACCAGCCGCGGGCCCATCACATTACAACACTCACACCAGCAGACAGCGCCATTCAAGGGCCCATCACTTTCACACGCCCACATTCCTAACACAGCAACCACACAAGCTGATGGATTGCGTGAGGTGTCGCTCGGCTAGCAGTGTGTGTAGTGACCAGCAGCAAGTCACTACTCACACACTGCCAGCCGAGCGCCAGTCCACGCACACCGCCAGCCAAGCGCCACTCCACGCACACCGCCAGCCAAGCGCCACTCCACGCACACCGCCAGCCAAGCGCCACTCCACGCACACCGCCAGCCTAGCGCCACTCCACGCACACCGCCAGCCAAGCGCCACTCCACGCACACCGCCAGCCAAGCACCACTCCACGCACACCGCCAGCCAAGAGCCACTCCCCGCACACCGCCAGCCAAGCGCCACTCCACGCACACCGCCAGCCAAGCACCAGCCTACACACACCACCATCACATTTAGGATTTTTTTATACAAAAAGAAAACACAAACAAATTGCAAATAGATACAAATCTACTAACACAAAATCAGAAACTAAATACATTGCACTAATGCCAACCTTGAAACAGAACAACAATTCTTAAACATTACAGACCAGGCAGTTCACTTTACCACTCATGGTTGCTCCCAATAATTCTTTTGCTTGTGGTACGCTCTATAACAAGCAGGCACACACAGCCCAGGGTTAGAAGGACACTCAGGGCAGTACATACGAGTCTCCTTCCGCGTACCTCTTCGCCAACAGACTCTACATCTCCTAGTGGGAAAGTCTTTTGAGGGTGTAGGAGGAATGTGATCAGGAAAGTGGCGATCTTTCAATCGAGCCACATCCTCCACCACTCCAACTCTAGGAACACTTGCCTGTTCCACAACAACAAGGCTGCCTATGACAGACTCCTGAAACTGAACAAAAGTCAACTTTGACGCAGGAGAACACTCCTTGAACACAACAAAAGCATTGAAAGTTGCTAAATTGAAGAGATGGATGGCCAACTTCTTATACCAAACGTAAGACTTACGAATAGCAGTGTAAGGTTCCAACCTCTGATCTACTCTATCAACACCACCCATGTGCTTATTGTAGTCTAAAATGCACACAGGTTTGCGCACTTCAGCAATCTGACCCCAAACAGCCACAGGTGAAGTACTCTCATCATGGATGGTAGTCAGCATGTACACATCCCTCCTGTCCACAAATTTCACAGCTAGCAGTTCCTCACTACGCAAGGCACTGCACTGTCCCCTCTGAAGTTTTTGCAAACAAGCTCTTTTGGATAACCTTTACGGTTAGAGCGGATTGTGCCACAAGCAAAAGTGTCCACTTTGAACAATTCCTTAAACAATTGCACAGCAGTGTAGAAGTTATCAAGGTACAAATGGTGGCCTCTGTTAAACAGTCCTCTAGCAAGATCCCACACAATTTTCTCTGAAACTCCAAAAGTGGACGGACAACCAGGGGGTCAATAGTGGAATCCCTACCAGTGTACACACGCAAATTAAAAACATATCCTGTCCTACTCTCAGACAACATATACAGCTTAATTCCATAGCGTGCCCTCTTGCTACGAATGTACTGCCTAAAAACCAAACGGCCCTTGAACAGGACCAAAGACTCATCAATAGATATTTCTTTCCCTGGAGTATAGATCTCTGAAAATCGATCTACAAAGTGATCAAGAACAGGCCGAATCTTAAAAGACGGTCACATTCAGGGTGATCTCGTGGCAACGCCAAACCATTATCAACAAAATGCAGCATCCGAAGCAAAAGTAAATACCGATCACGAGTCATAACTGCAGGAAATATGGCCGTTGCCATCAAGGGACTGGTAGACCAATATGAACCCATGGACGGCTTCCTTATCAAACCCATCAAAAAGTCAAACCCAAAAACTTCTTCATCTCTTCCAGATTTGTGGGACTCCACCGGGTAGCTCTAGAATGGGGCCTAAGTCTGGCACTGTTGTCCCTCAAAAACTGTTCAGCATACAAATTAGTCTGCTCAACAATCTCACCCAAAAATACATCATCCATAAACAACTGAAAATACTGTATAGGCAAATAATGTTCACAATCCACTCTACACCCTGCATAACCACTAAAGGCAGGCAACACCGGCTGCACCATGTTTGGATCAACCCAGAGTCCAGCACTTCCAGTAGGAAGCCTAGCAGCCCCAGGCTGCAATCCAGATGCCTCTTGCACCATCGGCACAGTAGTATCCTCCTCTAAATCAGGCACTTCATCTGCACTGAGAGTACCTTCATCATCCGATGATTCCATGTGGAGAGAAAACTCACTGCCTGAATCTTCCCCTCCTCCTCTCCCTCAGACGCACTGTCAGTCTCATAATCCTGCTCAGAGGAAGATTCAAGAAGCAAACCAACCACCTGCTGAGCAGTAATTCTACGGCTAGCCATAATGCTTACTAATAAAGGTTACTTGTCAAACAAGTCAACAACAACAAACCCTTTGTAAAAAAAGAAATAAACAAAATGTAGCTTTATCACAAAGACCTATATACTCCAACACTATACCACTCACGTGACAGAAGCAGCTAGACTCACCACCACCTACTCTGCACAGACACAGTAAGGATCAACAATATCCCACTAAAAAGAAGAAGAAAAAAATTACACATAAGACAATGCAAAACATCGCAAAGAATTTCATGCTCTGAACACTAACAAATATGCTGCCATTATGGCACCACTTACAAAAAAATTCATTCATGCATGACAATAATACTCATTTGGAGTACACACAACAAAAATATTTTTCTTACCAAATAAATGCAATTACGAAAAACTGCAGAACCACCACTGCCGAAACCGCAAAAGGAATCAAAAGCTTTACACTAGAATAAAAGGAGAAAAAAACATTACAATCACATATGCAAATAATGCACCAGTCCACACACAATCCACCAGCCAAGCTAAGGGGTAGCTGGGCCTAACAGTATAAATAAAATATTCACCCCGTAAAAGGGAGCAACCCTTGCCCTTTGGCCACTCCCCAACACAAAAATTTAAAAAAACCTGGTGTCTAGTGGCTTCTGCCCTCCTTGAGGGCAGATGGGCCTAAAAACATACTGCTATTCTGCCACCCAAGGGGTCACTCTCCACAAATAAAAGCCTGGTGGACTAGTGGGAAGATACCTTTATCTTCCGCACACGATCTCTCACTACTCAACTCTACTCTCAACTCTATTCACAACTGGATGTTAGCTCACCAACTCATTCTGAATCCCGCCAAAACTGAATTCCTCCTCCTCTCTACCTCTCTCTCACCTCCTCCTGTTCAATCTTGGATGGATCAGCTGAACCTACTCAACAACAAACCCATCATTGTTGACAGCGCTAAATCCCTAGGTGTCATTCTTGACAAAAGACTCAACCTAATCTCCCACATCAACTCTATTGCTAAGAACGCACGTTACCAGTTGCGCCTTCTACGGGGATCCGTCGGTTCTTCCCGGAGAAAGACTTAAAAACCTTGGTACAATCTCTGGTTCTCTCAAGACTGGATTATTGCAATTCTCTTCTGACGGGCCTACCCAAATCCCACCTCTCCCCTCTCAAATCCATCCTCCATTCAGCAGCTCGCCTCATTTCAGGGTCTAAATGAAGCGACCACGTCACTCCTATCCTCTCTTCGATGGCTTCCGATCGAGGCAAGATCGATTTACAAAACTGCCTGCATCACACACAAAGCCTTACACACCTCCTCCCCTCGTTACCTGGCAAATAAATTGAAATTGTCCGGTGTCTCTCGCCCTTCTCGCAATGCGGAAAAGCTTCTGCTTGAGCCCACCCCCATCTTCAAAAGGGAAAGATCGATGGTGCAATCCTTCTCAGGAAATGCGGTGAGAATCTGGAACTCGCTTCCCCCATTGCTCCATGCCACCTCCTCTACCCGGATCTTCAAAGCTGACCTCAAATCTCTTCTCTTCCAAAGACACTTTCAGAACTAATACTTTCACTCTCAGCCCCCTCTAGGAAGTTCGCTCTTCATTGTAAATTTGTACTTTTCCTGTACATTCCTCACCCTTGCGTGCTGGAGTTTATGTACCCTTCTACCTATACACACACAGTGTAGATGTAGTTCACAAACGCAGATATATTCTAAATTTACCTAGTCCAGTCCACATAACCTGTGTCTCTATGTAGGCAATACATGTGTCCTGCTGACACTCCTCATGCACTGACCAGCACCTATATAAACCCCCCATGCATTGTACAAAAATCCTGCAGCGCAAAGCTGAACACCAGTGCACATTAATTACCCACCTACACAATACTCTCACCGGTGTGAATTGGGAGCAGTTTGAATTGACGCGTCCTAGCCACATACCAATAATAACTTTGTGGTCTACTGCCCATTTACATTTCATGGAGAAGCAAATTAAAATAAAATAGAAGCTGGGGTGTACACACACACACACACACACACACACACACACTCTCTCTCTCTCTCTCTCTCTCTCTCTCTCTCTCCCTCCCTAGAGCCTAGTGGGCATTCCTGCTGCACGATCACATGATCATGCAGCAGGAATGCACAAAAGAGGCATCGGGGAAAGGAAAACCCTTTCCTTTCCCTCGATGCCTCTTTGATACAAACCCCCTCCCGAGCCAAACCTCACCTGATTTCCCGACGCGCTGGAAGCAAATGGCTTCCAGCACGTCGGGAAGAAAGGAAACCCTCAATGATGTCAGCGCGCCTGCGCGCTGACGTCATTGATGGGGCGAGGGGAGGCAGGGAAGCCCTTCCCCTGCCTCCCCCAAAAAAACCTAACGATCGGATTCCCACGGGGGGCGCCAGCGCTTCCCGTGGGTGGTCTTATGGCGAGCTGGACTCGTCATGAGCACTACTGACACTGTGTGCCAAGACGAGTCCAGCTCGTCATAAGCACCGAAAGGGGATAAAGGGTCAGAGCAGGATCTCAGCGGCAGACGAGGAGAAGGAACCTCTGGTCACAGGAACTACACGAGCATTGCGCTCGAGAAATTCAGGGATGCAAAGACCTCCATCAAGGATTACAGCTAACTTTTCAGGGTGTAAATGGAGAGAAGCCACATCTGCTTAACCACGCTCACGAATTCTATACGAGAATTGCGCTCGAGAAAATGAAGGATGCAAAGACCTCCATCAAGGATTACAGCTAACTTTTCACGTTGGAAATGGAGAGAAGGCACATCTGCCCTGCATATTTATCCACGAAGATGCCACCATTTTGTGCAATACCTCTACTCAACTGGAGTACTTTCTACTGGCTAATCAGTAAATGCTACCTCGTTGGGAAAATGTATAGTGCCTTTCCTACACTACAGCTGCGTAAAGGACCCTCCCTCCCTCCTCGTGGGCATTCCTGCTGCACGATCACATGATCGTGCAGCAGGAATGCACTAAAGGCATCGGGGAAAGGAAAACCCTTTCCTTTCCTCGATGCCTCTTTGATACTAAACACCCCCTCCCGAGCCAAACCTCACCTTATTTCCCGACGCGCTGGAAGCAAATGGCTTCCAGCGCATCGGGAAGAAAGGAACCCTCAATGATGTCAGCGCGCCTCGCGCGCTGGCGTCATTGATGGGGAGGGCGGGGGCGAGGGAGGCAGGAGAATCCCTTCCCCTGCCTCCCAAAAAAAAACTAAGGATCGGATTCCCACGGAGGGAGCGCCAGTGCTTCCCCGTGGGTGGTCTTATGACGAGCTGGACTCGTCATGAGCACACGAGCACTGTGTGCCATGACGAGTCCAGCTCGTCATAAGCACCGAAGGGGTTAAACAGGAAATTGCAGGTGATTCAACATTGACCAATGCTAAGGAAGCCTTGGAAAACTTGGGTAAATCTTTGAAGGATAACACTCAGTTTATTGAGAGGCAAGAATTTTGGTAATTTTGACATGTATTTTTACGCGCTGCGTTAAGCAGCTTTGTTTCCTCATTTGTAGACACCGATGCCATCTAGTGTCATTAAGGTGCACTCTGTATTTGGAGAGGCACGATGGGTTTTATTTTTCCCCATTAATCAAGGACTTTCAGTTTAACTTTACTGCGAACGCTTTCTAACTAAGTGCCTTTTTGGCGAGTTTCTTGTTTCTTGAAATCGTTCTTTTTAAATTAGGCGTGTGGGATGTTTTACATACCTACGTTGTACGTGGCACGTATTTAAACTTATGGTTTTGACTCCTTTGATTTCCACCATTGGGTTAATAAATTGATTGGTATTTTTTATTTTTATTTTAGACTATTTCCTAAATTAATAGTAGGATTGTGGATGACTTCCACTATCGAATTGACGGTTCAACCGCGATTCAAAGATAAGCTAATAAGTTTGGGAGACCAGCCCAAATTTTTGAGTAAGTCTTTTCTATTTAATATAGTCGATGTCTCCCTGTTTCTTTGATTTATACGAGTATCTACTGACAGACGCCTTATTTATACAGGTGTTCATTTTCTCTCTCATCCTTCATATTCTTGGAGCCATTGAGCCTTCTCTGTCCTCGACGACATAGTTTGCGCCTCTGAGGACCCTCCTTTAAGTCAGACATGGTATTTATGTTGAGTATTATCTTTACCTTTTCATGTTCTCGTCCTTTTAAGCTCTGGACCTGACTGCTTGCCTTTATATTTTTAGGTGCCCCTTTTTAGCCACCCTCTCACCTACCACTTGTCCTGAGGAAGACCCCGATTGTAAGGTCTACAAGAATACCTACACATTATCAGGGGTCGAAACGTCGACACACTACTGATGCCAGTACCGTCAACAGTGTATGCTTACACTGTGATTTGTTCTGTTACATGGCTACATAATTCATTGTTTTAAAATAATTTTTGTCTTGATGCTAAGATTTTGTGGCAATGAATAGCATGCCCAACAATTTGATGGTTATATTCATGAGTAATGTTTGTCACTAACCTCACTACCTCACTCATGTCACTGCCTTTTCCCTTTCCCCTTTATCCTTTGGGCACAACTACAATGGTTTTCAATGTTCTTCGTGAAATGTGTTCCCTTTGTTCAGTGTGATTAAATAACACTTGAGCATTTATTTATTCTCTTTAGTTTAATTTACGGTTGTGAATTTCATTTTGTTACACTGTATCGATGTATTAATACTGGGACCACTACTCTTTATACAGTCCTACACCCAGGTCCCAGTGATTTTGGGTATACCCTTCACTTTAATAATGGTAGTGGTGTGTAAGCATTTCACGCTGAAATTCCAGATATATTTGCTAAATAAATCAGACACTAGACTTACTGAGGAAGTGAATGTAGAGAGGGGGCCTGCTTCAAGACAACCCCAAGAAAGACTCTTTAAGGATATCTTGATGACATTCCAGGATGACTGAAGTAGAATTGGTCAGAAATTACCAGGAAGAAGTAAACTATCCTCGTTACTTGTTTTTTACGAACCTCAGCAATACAGTCCTCACTCCACCTCAGGATACATGCAGAGATTTGGAAATACAGGTTATGTCGAATCTGTAAATATCACTCAGTCCCTCACTTCGAACGACCTGTTAATTGTGAATGGGCCAGCACCTGAAGATACTGGCCACATCAGAGTTATAAGTTTGTGGAAAACCGCATGCCAGGAGTTGGGGATATTTCACTTGGAGATTGCATCTGCTTCAAGCCAGTAAATGCTCCAGGCACAATACTGGTACAGAACATGCAGAAATCAGCATGGTAAGTCCAATTCCCTAATGTTATGGCCCAAAACCGATGAATACCTTTAATTGCCTCCTCCCCTGGAATTAGTCAAACCTCGCTCCCAGGAGAGATGCTTTAGGGGTGGGGAAACAAAGCGTATTATGCCAGGCCAATCATAACAAGGCCCTTAGGCCCTAATTATGAGTCTGGCGGTCCGAGGACCGCCAGACTCATGGTGGCACGGCGGTGGTGGATCCTGGCACTGCCGCACCGGTGGTCCAACCGCTCGATTACGAGTCGGGCAGCTGAGATGCCTGGTGACCGCTTGCTCCACCAGAGAACCACTGTTCCCTGGCGTAGGAGCGGCGGTGAGAGGCAGCAATACTATGAGTTTCCTCACCGCCATGAAAAGCCTGGCTGAGAGGAAACAAAGTGGGGCCTACAAGGCCCCCCTGTGCCTCATGCATATGTGGATGCACACAGGGGGGCACAACATGTGCCCCCCTGGGTGCGTGCACATAGGTTCCTGCACGGCATGGACTTATAAGTCCATGCCGTGCAGGAACCTCGTAGTGCGGTCCCATTGCAGTGCCTCTTTTAATGGCGGGGCCGCCTTTAACAGAGGCACTGCCATGGGACTGCCACGCCGCCTGCCTTGATGACTACTGTGTAGTTGTAAAAGGGCAGGCGGTGTGAGTTTCGTCAGAGCGGTAGCATGGCGGTTTGTACCGCCATGCCAACACTCCAATGAAAACTCTTAATTGGGGCCTTAGTGTCTTGGTGGTTGAGCACTTGATGAAAAACGGCAAATACTCTCTTTGATTGCTAAGATCACACTTTACATTAGAACAAAACTAAGGGCTTATCCAGAGAGAGTCCTCCCCTCATATTGAACTGATCACTGGCCTTTCAGAAAATCCTTAAAAACCTGGCTTTTCAGCAACTAGCGTTTCATAGTATTAGTTTCATAATCCTAATAACTGATCATCCTCCTTTAATGCTTGAAGTCGAGCCAAGATACCTTCGGGTAAACGTTGCACTTTATAAATAAATTTTACCATAACATAACATTGCAAATTATTTACATGTACACTACTGTGACTGAATAGATCGCAACAAGGTCACTCTTCATGACCTCCCCGTGGTTTGTTGCACATCTCTTTTGCATGATGTTTCCAACCACCGCACCCCTTGGCATACCATGATTTGAGGTTTCTGACACCCTTGACCATGCCCTCTCCTGTGACCTACTGAGTACTTATTGAGTCAGGCAATGTCCAAGAAATGAGGATTTTCTCTCTGCCTATACAGTTATAATTTGATGAGTCCTGTGTAGCTCATTCCTGTGGTGCTTTGTGGAATGTTACCTATGCAATGGCTTTCATGACATCGTGGGGTTCCCTGTGGTTTGAATTATGCTAAGTCAGTTGCTGACTGTGCCTGGTTTAGGATTGTGTGTTGGGGTTTCTTCTGGTGGATTAAACTTGTATGTGCTCCAAACTGGCAGTGGCTTGCCGTGTTTACTACACATACCTTTGTCCCCGCTTGCATTTTTTTCGGGTCCTTTGTGCCTCACTTCAGCTTGGGTTTTTTTCCCATTTTAGTGTGTTGCCTACTTTTCGCTCCCATATTCCCACTTCTTCTGTGTTTTGTTTTTATGTCGAGCCTGAGTCAACGCGCATGCGTTGCTCTGCGAGACTTGCTGTAGTGGAGTATGAAAGTGAAGCCCCGCCCATATTTTTCATTGGCTTGTGTCTTTGTCCTTCGTAAATGCTGGCTTCTGATTCAGTAATTGGCTTGTTAGACCCTCCTTAGTACGGCCTTGTCTTCATTTGTAACCTCCCATGGCTACTGGCCCTTTTACTTCGCTTGTTACATGATACATGTTATTTAGTCTGGAAGCACTATTTTGTTTAATGAGTTTCTCTCACTGCAGGCACGATGTGCCCTGCTTCAGCTGGTTTTACATTGTGCTGGAGAACCCATTGCTTCGCCTCCTGTTCTGGTGCTGATACCGTGCCGGTGAGTCGGTTGGGTGACAAAGATCTAGGTTGGTTTGGAGGGGGACGGCGCCCACTTTCTTCATTATTTTTAAATTACTGCAGGGGCGCTGTGCTTTGTATTAGCACGGCGCCCACATTTATATTTTTTTTTCACATTGGAAACGTGTTTTTTCACCTCCTTTGTGCCGCCATACACATATTAAATATGCACGAGCGCTGTGCTTTTTATTTTAGTACAGCGCCCACTTTCAGCATTATTTTTAAATTACTGCACAGGCGCCATGTTTTGTATTAGCACGGCGCCCACTGTTTGTCAGTCTTCTTGTAGCATCTGTTTCTTACTCCACCCCCTCCTTTCTGCAGTGCCCCCTTCTCTGGCATCCAGAGGTCAAAGGGCAGCAGCTCAAACCTAAGGGTGCGCACTGCGGTGCCTGGGGATGTGATCTGCCCACCTAGCCCCCTCCGTCTCTGCAGACAGGCGCCGAAAAGCAGAGCTGGCCTATTCTCTGCTGTGCTTTAATACTATTAAAGCGCCTCCTCCCCCAGGACAGTGTTATGGAATGGGTAAAAATGCCACGTCCCACAAAAGGACCTCGTGGCTTCAAACACGGAGAGAAGAGAAAGATACAGCAACCTTCACATTTTTGTCAGTCAAAGCTGTACAGACGGAGAAAAGAAATCTAATTTCTCTGCCACATACCACTTCACTCCATTGGTGTTTCCTTTTGATATGTTCATCTGGAATATATTATAAACATGGCTTGCTATCTGAAAGTTTGTTTGCTGCTCTTCTTCATGCAGACTGAGGCCCACAGACTCGTTTAATTGCAGATTACATCTTTTGTTTTTGCTGTGGTGTTAACAGGGTGGCATTTTCCCCCATGCTTTTCACTTTGAGTTAGTAAATTAGTAACTAATCGTACCCATATTTAATTGCCCACTGATGGGCCACAGTGCATGCACACTTCAGTGTTAAAGGGTAGAGTTGCTGTTGCAGAGAAGTGGAGGTGTACTGAAGTAAAGAGGCTCTCAAAGGAAGCCTGGGGTATCGATGGGCCACAAACCAGGACTCTCTCCCAAATCCGGTGTTTATCGTAAGCAGGGCCTCCATTCACAATGCTGGAGATCTACTCCCACAAGTTTACTCCATATTTGTTCATTTACAGTGTTTTGGGCATTCAAAAGGAATTATGAATAAATCATGCGTAAATGTGTCTTTTTAATTTTAACTTCCCAAATCCTACTCTCTATGAAATATTGGCTGTTTGTAAAACTACAACATAGGACGCTCCTGCCTTTAAGAAGAACAGTTTTTTGTACATTTCCAGGCAGAAAATAACACAAATGTTTGTGTTTGCCACAGGCTTACATGTTTGCGGGTGTTGTTACATTTTCAGGGTCACGACACGATCCATTTCCTACCACAGCCACTGGGGAGCAAAACCATAATACTAGTGGACTTTCAGTAGACTTTTCATTGTCGTAAATGCACTTTATGCTACGTAATTGTAACTGTGAACTAATGGTGCATCATTGCCCCCAGACTGACAACCAGTGGCAGTAGAACTGCAGCACGGGTAGCAGCTTGACAGATTGAATTAAAGTCTAATTAGGCACCCTAGCCAGCGACATGCACAACTCTTGGACTTTTAATTTATAAATTCTGTGACTGACTTGACCTTTGATTTACTAACATTGGACCAACCAGGTGTAAAACTGGATGAATGCAAAAGAGGATGCTGTGGGAATCACAGAAAATTTGAAAAGAACATGAGGAGGCCTGTCAATAAAATTTCTACACAGGCTCGCAGGCTTCTTTTACGGAGATCTTGGAAAAGTGGGACTGCAGAGGGGAACAAGCATGGTACCCAGGTACAGGAGATCTTTACTGTAAATAAGCTGTCTGGTTAGTTCATGCCTTCAGCAGGGGAAAGTGAGTTGACTACTGCAGGAAAAACATGCAATTGTCAGTAAATGCTAATACTTTTTCATCAATGGGGTCTTTTATTTTTCCTTCCAACACACGGAACCTATTCTCTGGCCCTTGTTTTGTTAAGGATAATAAATACATATTTATCCCATACATATTCAGTTTTAAACCTAACCATGTACTTATTTGCAGTGCTGTGGGTTTCTAAACGATCCTTTAATTTCATAACATTACTTTGGGCAGGCAGGGTGTGGGATTTTGGAATAAGCTTTCAAATTAGTTCCATCTGTGCACAAACTATAACTATTTAATCACCAAATTGGTATACTTTCTTCTCCATGGCTAAATACTTATAAGGTCCCAAAGGTGAGTCCGATTGCATTGTGTAGGATTGACTTGATAGACCAGCTGTCTGCAACACCTAATGTTAACAATTCTTTAAAATAAACATAAAGTGGGCTTTTGCTCCACCCAGAGGAGTATTACTCTCTCATGCTATTGACTGTTTGGTGTATCTTTCCCTAATAAGAGATTGCATTACCAACCATGAAAGATCATTTTACGTCTCAAAAGTACATTGAATAATGTCATATTCAATTCTTTAGTTCATAGATGCAATATATTTTGAAAGCAGTCGTTTGTTTGTTTTACACTCCTGCAGGCTTTGGTAAGCAAGTTCCACTCCTAGCCCCCTAGGACATATTGTGCTTCTGCTCCAGTGCCTTGAAGCACCTGCCTCGCTCCTCTCCTGGTCGAATATAGCACCTTAAATCGCATGCGTTTACAACGCATGCGATTACAACTCGGTCGTTACAACGACCGCGTTGTTACATCGCAGTACATTACAATGCAAGTCGTTACATCGACTTGCTGTAGGGGGCGCGCTGGACTTAGGAATAGTATAATTTACTTTTCCAACTCCAGTGTGCGCAACAGTAGGGAAGGTGTTGGAATAGTAAATTATACTATTCCTAAGGTTAGCGCGCCCTCTACAGCAAGTCGATGTAACGACTTGTGTTGTAATGTACTGCGATATATCAACTGTGATCGTTGTAACGATCATTGTAATCGCATGCGTTTCAACGCATGCGATGTAATGGCTGTTTCCCCTCCTGGTCACCCTCTCTCCCTGACATCTCACTCTGTGTGGTGCCATCTCTCTGTTTGGGCTATGTTTTGTGCCCCTCTGCTGTACTTTCTGCCTCTCTGCTCTGTTTTTTTCTCATTGTCTGTGTCTCACACCTCTTTATTGTGCCTCCTTTCGCTTCTTTGTGCCCATTGTTTTATGTCTCTCTGCTCTGTTTGTTGCCTCTTCGCTTTGTTTTGTGCCTGTTTTCCTGTGCCTCTCTGCTCTGCTTTTTGACTCTTTTTTGTGCTGCTGTTTTGTGCACTTTACTCTGTTCTGTGCCTTTTGTTTCATTTTCTTCTGCTGTTTTGTTCCTCTCGTTTTGTGACTCTTTGCCTGTGCCCTTGTTTGTGTCATTTATCCTTGGCATGGCCCTTCATTTTTCCCACTTTTTTCCTCTCCCCAGCACTCTTTTTTACCCATTCTCCTGCTCTCCTGCCTCCCATGCCCCTCAAAGCCCCACCTACTGCCCCACCGCTTCTCCCCATACCTAGGACTTACTTAATGGTGGCTGTAGAAGGGACGTGCAGCGGTCTACCAGCACACTAAAGGCATGGCCATTTGCACTCGTCCACGCTTGAACCATACATAGCACCGGGAACCCTGTTCCCCCCTCCCAGCCACCCACTGTGCTCCTCCTCGCTCTCAACCCTGGCTGCTACTCAACACGCTGCTGCCTCATTGTGCCAAACAACATGGAGAGAGTGTTCTCCTCAGCCTCCTACATGTTCTTATGCTCCTTTGCACACCACCTATGCTTCACCCTCGCCCTGACAACACCCCACTTTCTCACACTCACACAGACCAGCCACCACTCTGCACTCTCATGCATGATCCTCAACACTCACCAAACACAGCACTGAAATCTGGGAACTGCTGCACGATTGAGCGCTGGACCGTCTTTTCCTCATGAAAACATGGCTGAACTAAGCCTCAGCACCAGACTTTGCTACAGCCATCCTGGCTGGCTACAAGATCATCAGGCAGAACCACCAGCACAAGTCCGGCGGTGGAGTCACAATCATATACAAGAACAACTTTGGCTGCGCCAACTGCAAAGACACTGCCATCAGCCTCATAGAACAACTCACTTTCAAGTTACACACACCCCCCAGGACCCAGCACCAACTTTGCCATTGTATCACAGACTTCATCGCAACCCTCACCATTGACTCTAGGACCTTCATCCTCCTCAGATACATAAATTTCCATCTGGGAGACCACATCAACCAAAGCTCTACAGCCCTTTTAGAAAACCTCAGAAAACTCTGCCTCACCCAGCACATATCTGGACCCCCCTCACCGCTGGACATCTCTTGGACCCGATTTTTACCTCCTTCAGCAGCATAGAGTTGACAGGCTTTCACTGATCACCTGGGCAGACCACACCCTCATTGGATTCAGCATCCCAATCTCACACCACTTCAGACCCAAGACCAATGAACCCGCCTGCCAGTGCTGGAAAATCCTTGCATGGAACATTATGCCATGGAATGGAGGCCGCAGCATGACCCTATTGAGCAGGTCCTTGTGCTAACTCCACCTCGCTGCCTCTAACAGGTCTCCCTTGCTGCCGCTGGTGTGCCACTGACACTGCCACTTTCCTCCCATGCTCACTGCTGTCCACCACTACCGCCTTACTGTTTTCACTTCACTTTGTTTTTATCTTTGCCAGCTTAACCATTTCCTTTCTGGTTTAGTTAGCCCTTGTGCATATTTCACTGTTTTTTCTGCTGTTAACTGTACCTGTCTCACGTACTCTGTATTTTTGGCGAGCCAGCCCCTCTCGCCATTCGTTTGCCTCTGTTTTCGGCTCTCCCGCCTCCCGTTTCCCGCCACCCAGTGCAGCTCCCTCCCCCAGGACCTACTTAATGGATGCCGTAGCGCGGCCGCACTGCCGGCAAGCCCATATGCACCCATCCGTGACTGGACCGCACCCAGCACAAGGAACCCTGACCCTCCGTCCACCCACCAATACTCCATTGCCGAGTTCCTGGCCCTGGACCCCAGATGCCACAACAACCAACAACCGCTGCTGAATGACTTCTCCCCGATCAATGGAAGGACCCTTCACCTGCCACTGCTGCCACTTCACATGCAACATAGGACCTCCTGCCCACACACGAACCCTCACCACACCCACTCCACAGACAACGAACATACAGGAACAGCTCCAGTGCAACCTGCTCAACACCCGGTCCTTCTGCAAACACACCACAGAAATCTGGGACACCATCATCACCCTCACCCCTGATGTGATCTTCATCACCGAAACCTGGTTCAACCACTCCTCAACCCCGACATTGCCACTGCAATGCCCAATGGCTACAAGATGATACACCGGGACAGCACAAACAAACACGGAGGAGGCATCGCTATCATCCACAAGGAAACTCTCCGATGCACTTCCACTGAAGACAACACCACACCAACCATGGAACACCTCAACTTCCAACTCCAAGCCAATGCCAGGACAACTATCAGAAGCACCCTCACCTGCAAACTCCCAGGACCACTTCCCGGCTTCTGCAACACCCTCTCCGAATTCATCGCCCCTCTAGGTATCAACTCCAAGCACTCCATCTTCCACAGTGACCTCAACTTCCACCTTGATGGTTCCAAAGAAGCCAACTCCACCAACCTCCTGGAATGCCAGAGCAACATCGGCCTTTCCCAAATGGTCACCAACCCCACACACAACGGAGGACACACACTGGACTCAATCTTCACATTCAGCTACAGAGTCAAGTACAACCATGTCATCGAACTCACCTGGACTGACCACACCATCGTCCACTTCACCATCACAGGTGTCATGGGCACAACCTGCAAACCATCAAGCTCCACCCACAGCAGCTAGAACAAAGTGACAGAGACCCAGTGGATGGATGCCCTCACTACCACCCAGCCCGACGCCACACCCAACCTGGTACAGGCCAATCAAAACTTCTCCACCTGGATGACCAACTGCGCCGACAGAGTTTGCTCCCATGAAGCCAGCCAAAACCAGCAGATCCACTATACAAACCAGCTGGTATACACCAGAACTCAGGACCTTCATACAAAACTGCAAATGACTAGAAAGATGATGGCACACCACCAGAGACCCCATGGACCGAGCCGCCTTCAAGTCAGCCCTCAACATATACCACTAATGCATCAAGAACACAAAAAGAGATGCCCTGACAGACGGCATCAAAGTAAGTGCCAACCACAGTAGGGAACTCTTCAACATCATCAGAGAGTTCTCCTCCCTATCAGCTGCCAAGAACTAGGCGCGGGCGGAGAACTCCGCTCCGCCCACGGAGTGTGCGGAGATTTGCCTACTCCGCGTTCCGCTGAGAACGCGGAGTAGGCAAATCTCTGCACACTCCGCAGCGGAGCGGAGTTGACCAGCCCCTGCCTCCACCCCCCCATTAACAATTAATTACAAATGAATTAAAAATAAAAGAAAAAACACTTACCTGGACTGCGGCGTCCCCGGGCTGCCCTCCTCCTCTTCCTCGCCGTCTCTGGATGATCTTTGCGAAAACTGCGCATGCGCGCGCGCCCGTGCATGCGCATTTCTTGCAAGAAATGCCTGAAGCTTAACACGGACAAGATGGAAGTGCTGATCTTCAGAAAGAACACCTCCCTGTTCGATGACACCAGGTGCCCCCCGCCCCCGAACTCGGACCCACACCAACCAACCACTCCCGCAATCTCTGCATCATCCTGGATACCAAACTCATTGTGAAGCGCCAGGTCAACATAGTCTCCTCCGCCTGCTTTCATACCCTGTGCATGCTCCAGAAGATTTTCAGATGGATCCCCATCAACACCAAGAAAACTATCACTTAGGCCCTCGTCACCAGTCAGCTGGTCTACAGTAACATGCTCTACACCGGAATAACCACCCAACTCCAAAAGAGACTCCAGACTATACAGAACGCAGTGGCCAGACTCATCCTCAACCTCCCCAAATGGACCCTTATCGCCCCCCACCTCAGGAACCTTCATTGGCTCCCCACCCAGAAGAGATACTGACACAAGGCCCTCTATGACCAAGGACCAGCATACATCAAGCAATGCCTGAACTTCCACCAACCCACTAGACACTTGCACTCCTCCACACTAGCCCTCACACACACACCCTGCATTCGCTGAAGCTTCAGTGGAGGTCATTCCTTCTCCTACCTCACCCCCAAGGCTTGGAATGACCTACCCCTCCGCCTGTGAACATCACCCTCTCTTGCAGAATTCAGAAAAGGACTCAAGACATGGCTTTTCGACAGAGACTGGTGAGTCCTTAGCGCCCCAATTCCATCTTGGGTGAAGAGCCGCGCTCAATAAAATACTGATTGATTGATTCCAACGGAGGACTGGGCCTCCACTCTCTCAGTGCATCTGCCTGAACATACCAGCAGGCTGCCGGAAACCATCAAGAACTTCAACAGCTGGATTACCACATGCGCTGACACCCTAGCTCCACTCAAGCGCAAAAAATGTCAAGAGCCCAATCATAAGACAGCTGATACACAGAGGAATTCACTGAAGTCTAAAAAAAGGGATGGATGGAATGCTTGAATTAATCTTAGCCACTGGTAAATACGTGGGCTGCATCCCAGTCCATCATTATTATGCACCCATGCCACCTCAGATTGAACCCAGCTATATGCAAATCATTTTTGACCCTGTTCCAATGGGAATAGTCCAGCCTGAACTGTCAAGTCTGGTCCTCCCTGAACCGGAACAAAAGCAACCCAGGATTGAATTCACTCCTATTAGGACTTATCAGCCCAGTACTTTCACAGTTTCCTGCTTCCACACACTAAAGATGCTGAAGAGTATTTTCAAATGGCTCTCTAGCAACATCAAAAAGAGTGTCACACATGCCCTCCTCACCAGCAAGCTGAACTACGAGAACACCCTTGATGCTAGAATCAGCAAGCAGCTCACCAGATGACTTCAAACAGTCCAGAATGCTGCCGCCACAAGCAACCCAGGACTGGATGCACCCTTATTAGGGCTCATCAGCAAGGTCTCATCGGCCAGGTACTTTCACAGCATCTTGCTTCCACACACTGAAGATGCTGAAGAAAATTTTCAAATGGCTTACTGACAGCACCAAAAAGAGTGTCACACATACCCTCCTCACCAGCAAGCTGAACTATGAGAACACCTTCTCTGCCAGAATCAGCATACAGCTCACCAGAAGACTTCAAACACTCCAGAACACAGCAGCCAGACTCCCCCTCAACCTCCTTCATAGAACGCACATCACACCACACCCCCCAACTCCATTGGCTCCTGATACCCAGACACTCACAGTTCAAACTCCTCACCCACACATTCAAGGCACTCCACAACATAGGCCCCACTTACCTGAAGAGTCGCATCTCCTTCCACTAAACCACCAGACAACTCTGCCCTGCTGGATTCTGACTCGCACACATCCCACACATACACAGAAATAGATCCAGAGGCCCAGAAGTAGCTTAGATCACTCCCAAAGCGTGGAACGACCTCCTGCTACACATGAGAGCCTCCTCCTATCTTCTTGAATTCCACAAGAAGCTGAAGATCTGGCTTTTCGAATAACCTCCCCCACCTTATCGAGGCTCGACACACCTGCTCAGCACCAGGATACCTTCCCAGGTGATAGCGCGCTTTACAAATATACATAACATAACATTCAATATTTTAGTCAGACCTCAAATTTGCAATTCAGATCAATTACCTTTGACAATACCGGTTTTCTACACCGTCCCCCTGCTTCTCTTCATTGGTGATTTCTTTGTGCTTTGCCTGCCTGCACCTGCCAAGGTATATATTCATGCGATATGGTGGTGGCTGTTATGTGCAAGCAACAATGTATATGCCCTTGGTGTGGTGCTTGAGGGGAAATGACGAATTGGGAGATCGCGCCGCAGACCTATGATGGAGCAGGATTTCACAAAAATGAAACCTGCTCGGACCAAGCACCCCCATAATACATACTAACAGTAAGTAGATGTGATTAAAATCTAACATGCACCCACATAAATATATGGGAATTGCTTTGCGCATGCCTGAATTAATACGTTAATGAATAATTGGTATTAATCTTGTTTTGTGAATAATAAACAAAGAAGTTGCACGAGTAGGCTGCATGTACATCAGTGTTTTGCACGATGCATTCTGCTTTAAAAGGTTAATTAATAATGCCGCTTTTGCACTAGGCTTATGCTAGGTAATCATAATGGGAAAGTAGTGCAAGGTGGGTGGGGAACAGTGAAGGTTTCATTATCATATAATTAATATTTGTTCGTTTTCATTTACTTCAGCATGCTGAATAAAGCCTCCATCTTAAAAAGAAGTGACGTCTGCTCTGACATGAGACCAGCAAGTTGTGCTGAGCATTACGAAATGACATGAAGGAGTGAAGGCCAGAGCATCTGTTGACTGCCAAATTCCCGTACCCAAGCATGTGACCGGGGACGTGCTCTGCGGAAATGTGAACTGAATAAAGAAGAATGTAATAAATGTATCGATATATGGGAAACAAATGAATAAAATAAAGTTTGGACCATGGGAACCTTTTTACACAATAAGGTTGTTGAATAAAGTGTAAAGTCATAGTGGCATGATCATGCCACCCCTCAAAACCCACCATTCCCTGTTCGAATTGAATGTGAAATGCAACATTAAGTGGGTTGGTCCAGTCATTCTTAGGGTATATCTGGGGTACCTTTAGGGGCGCGTTTAGAGGAGTCTTGGGCAGGCAGGAGAGAGGAGGGGAGATGCATCGCTGATCGTCGGTTTGCGAAGAGGCCTAGCTGTTTTTCTATCCTGTCCTATACCTGACTGAAATCTCGGTATTCCTTGATTACCTTTTGGGAACCTCCATCATCTCCTGGGCTCAGGGGTGGTATTCCTACAGACCAATAGGTTTGTATCTAGCTTGTGTTGTTCCCAGCATTAATGTTTTTTTCTCTGAATCTTTTGTCTCTACACCTATCCACTCCGCCAACAAAATATTGATATGCATTATTTTTAGATTAACCTGTTGTCTCTTCATCTATCTTTCAGTTAGGTATTATATTGTTTGGCAGAATCATTCTGCTGAACTCTTTTGTCTCTTACCCTATCCACTCCTTCATTGCATAATGTCGTTGTAGAAAGAGTCTGTGTAGATTGCATTATTTCTCTGATCGTGTGGTTCGGTGTTTGTAATTGTGACCTGATGCAGATGAGCATTTAATTTGAAATTTGAGATAAACTCACTTGTTAATCTTACAGAGAGTCTGTCATTAATTTGATAATGTTGGGTGAGTTAGTGTCCTATCATTACCATCAACTACTCAACTAATTGGTCCATCGACCAAATAGAGGAAGAGTTGATATCAATAAATGTTCTTTAAACAGATGATTAGAAGTTTATAAGAAATAAGAGATGAACGACGCAAATTGACCCCAGCGCATCAGGGATACTGGGTGAATGTGTATGGGCCATTGAAGTGAATTGTGGAGTATTGATCCCTGATCAATTATTGGTATTGGCGCTGGATCAGTTACTTTGGTAGCAGAGGACGGTTATTATTGATTAGTTTGGTAATAATTATTAATTATTGATTATATGTTTTTAACATACAAAGATAGTGTCATGTTCTATGTTGTCTAGAACTCCAGGTACGGAGATACCTGAGGAATACCGGGAAGGAATCTGCTGGAAGTAGGCAGAAGAAGAGTGTGGTAAAGAAGCCACACTGCAGAAGTACTTTGTCAGTTGTAATAATACCTAAAAGCTACGGAGGGCTGTAGGTGTTATATTTAGGGAATTTCGTATGTGAGTGAAGTGTCTGAATAGTGAAGGGTCCACTTCCGAAACTCTAGCCTTATTTCCAGGAGAATAGCAAGACTCCTTTTCACGCCAAAAAGTCCTCTTGTGAAATTCTGGTTTTATCCCTGGGGGAGTAATAGGTCCACCTGGAGCTTGTTAGAGAAGTGAGATAACGCCGGTCATTATTATTGCTTGCAGTGTAAGAAAATCTCTTGGAAAAGTGAAGACTATCTCTTTATTTAGTGGAACGGACAAAGTAGCATTGTTTTATGTTGTTACTAACAGAATTTGATTAAGAAAAAACTCAGAGAAATATTGCCGTAAATTTTTGAAAAGGGAGGGTCAGTAGAAGGAGTAATACTGACGTCAGAGAAAGCCACGCTGACATTGGTCAGGCAGCGGACGGGCACTTGACTGTGATTGGTTGATTGGTGTGAGCCGCGATAGTATTGGTTAAGACTTTGCTTACGTAGCAGTGCTGTGATTGGTTGGTTGGTGTGAGCTAGTATTGGTTAAGGCTTTGCTTACATAGTAGTGCTGTGATTGGTTGATTGGTGTGAGCCGCGCTAGCATAGGACGAAAGTTAACCAATAGAGTGAGTAGAATTACGGAAAAATTGTTCTTGTTGTACATGATAAGACCCATTAGTGGAGGAAGTCAGAAAATGAAGTTAATGCAGAAAATAAAGAATTTTTTCAAGAAGGACAAACCAATTGTGACTAGAGAGGGAATTCCGATTCCGCCTCCAAAGACACCTGCTTCTTTTATGATGTTAGAACGAGGATATCACACATGTATGTGGATGGAAAATTGGATTGAGTATACGAAAGGCTATGGTGTTTTAGCTTTCCCACAACATGGTACCTTTAATGTGAGGATATTGCAAAATTTGAGAAACAGAATGAATTCACTAGTCCCAAATCCTAGATTGACCCAGTACGAAGCATTGGAAGAATGGGAAGTGGAAGCATTTGAGAGAGAAAAGTATAGAGTTGGTAACAGAGGTTACAGGAGTATGATGTTTAGGTACCCCTTTGAAAGCAGGGACGAAAAGTTGAAGAGATGGAGGAGAGCCGTAGTAACGGAAGGGTTGTATCCAGTTTTAACGGTTGATGTGCAGACTGGAAGTAAATGTAAGGAGAAAAGAAATCATTTAGAGACTCCAAGTGTAGGAGGTGATACGAATGAGTCAGATGATGATGAATTGATAGAAGTTATCATGAACAAAAGACCTCAACCGTATGAAGAAAATTTAGGGGTCGTGACTCCAAGTGCCCTGCAATTGGGAACCCCATTGACTCCACAAATTACAGATATAGCGAAAGTGATGAAGGAGAATGAAGCAAAGAAAATAAATCAGTTGAATTTGAATGCAGAAGCCTTGACGGTACCGGTAACGATTGGTCCTGTAGTACCATTGTATGGAGATAGACAGAATGTAACTAAGGTACATGCATTAGTGGTGCCAGGTAGTAGCATCAGGAGCAGTGCAAATGGGGAGGGTCAGGCAAATGCGAACAATACATTGTTAGATCTCCTGATTAATGAGCTGATAACTGAGACCCCACAAATAAATGTTCAATGTGAGCCTAGAAGAATAGGACTAAATGACACTCCAGTAGCAGGGAGTTCCGCAGTCCCTCACCAGAAGAATTAAACAATTGGATAAAAGAAATGACAAAGCCAAAACAACAACCTCAGAGTGTAAATGTAAGTCAATTTAAGGTTGACTTGGAAGAAATGATTATTGGAACATTAAGTCCTGACAGATTAGGAACTTATCATGATGAAGAATTGTTGTTTTTATGTAAAAGTATTACCTGGAGAGCAAAGAACTTACATGAAAAAATATCTGAAGCTGCTAATGAGTATGGAGTAGACATAGAAAAATCAAAGGTGTTACAAAAATCATACAGATTGGCTTTTACTGACAAGGACTTGGAAAGTTTGAATGCTTCAGGAAAAAGGTTACAGATAAAAGAAATAATGAATATTCTGAAGAAATGGGGAGATGTAGATCGTTGGAAAGTTAGATGGTCTAAAAGGAAGGAAGATGCAGCAAATAAAGGAGCGATTATGTTTTCTATGAAGGAAATCGAACAGGTTGAAAGGGCGTGTCCAATGAGAGAAGGAGCAGGTGGTGGATATGTACATGTTCCATGGTCGAGACAGGATATATTGTCTTTTACAAATGATTTTCCCAAATTGAAAGAAAAACCGGTTGAATGGTACAAACAGGTAGATAGGTTTGTAAAGGTGTCGAAAGTTTTGCTAAAAGATTTGGATGGTTTATTTGACATGGTTGTTCCCGCTGACTTACGGACAGAGTGTAAGACTACTGTTGATTGGCCAAAAGAAGAATACCCTAGAGATCCTAAAACAGGTGCACCATCAGAAGAAGTAATGAAAAAGTACAATCAGGTAATCACTTTCTTAAAGGGAAAGATTTCCCCAAAAGAAACCGATTGGGTTAAGATTGACAGAACTACTCAAGAGCCAAAAGAGTCAGTACACGCCTATTATGAGCGTTTACTACAGGTATTTAAACAATATAGTGGTTTTGAAAATATTAAAGATAAAGATATGGGACATTTTGTGTATCGTTTTGTGTTCGTATTGAGACCTGAGATTAGCAACATGATTCAACAGCATTTCATTTGCTGGCAGAGCAAGACAGTGGATGAAATCCTACGGTGTGCAAAGTATTGTAGTGATGAAATTGATAGTAAGCATAAAAAGTTAAAGGAGAAAATGATGTGGGCACAAGTGAAGGTAGCAGAACATCAAGAAAACAGCAATAATCAAACAGGTGGACAGAGTCAGAATGGGCAGAATTATAATGGAGGTAAGGGAAAGGGGAAAATGAGTAAGGAAGAAGCTATGAAGAAATGTCCATGTCATGCGTGCAGAAAGTTTGGACATTGGAGGAATGAGTGTAGAACTGCTAAGAAGAATAATGGGGAAATCAAAATTTAATTCCACAGATGCAGAATGAGGAGGGTGTAAGTCTACAACAGCAGCCGTAGATAGCTACGCAGCAGTTACAGGTGCCACAAGCTCCCATTTCAAGTAATGTGAATGCTCAGGTGCAAAGGTACAATGAGAACACCGGATATCACGGAGGAGACCCGCTTGGTAAGAATCAAGGTGTGAGTCAGCAGTATTGGATGCAATGCAATGGAATTGATTCAGACTCATCTCAACGACGGTGCCTGAGGGGGGAGGAAGAGTGCATACTTGGCGCATCTTTAGCGGTAGATCAGTCAGGTCCATTTGTTGACGGAAAGGTAGAAGGAAATGATATTACATTCCTAGTGGACACTGGTACTACCCATTCTACTGTGAGAGCAGCAGAAATTCCAAACCTACTCCTCTCGGGAGAAACTATCCAAGTTGTAGGAGTCTCAAATAAGCATATTCGAATGCCAGTCACAAACCCTATAGAAGTTCATATTGGAAACTTCAAAGACATGCATCGGTTTGTGGTATGCGACTCAAGGCCGGTAAATCTCTTGGAAGAGATTTGCTGTGCAAGATGAACTGCACCATCTATTGTACCCCAGATGGAATTGCATTTCAGACCCCAGATGAAGATGTGGAGTTTAAGATGATGTTAGCGAAGCAAGGGACAGAAGTGAATGAGTTGTTTTTGCTTCTCACTGAAAATGATCTGCCTGAAGAATTAAAAAGTACAGTGAAACAGGATGTGTGGGATTTTTCAGGAAAAGAAATTGGTTTAATGACAAGAGTAGATCCGATTCAAGTAACCGTGACGAATGGTGCTGTATACCAAAACACACCACAATACAAAATGAGCCCAGAAGTGATTGCAGGTGTTGCTCCGGTAATTGATCAAATGATTGAACAGGGAATCCTAAAGGAAATAATGAGCAGTCCTTGTAACTCGCCAATCATAGGTATCAAAAAGCCAATTGGGAATTACCGGATAGTGCAGGATTTGGTAAAAATAAATAAAATTGTAGTGCCCTGTTGCCCAGTAGTACCGAATCCAGCAGTGATTCTTTACCAAATTCCTTGTGATGCAGAATGGTACACAGTGATTGATTTGTGCCAAGCATTCTTTTCGGTTCCTTTGCATCCGGAAAGCCAGTATTTATTTGCTTTCCGGTTCGGAAACCGTGTTTTGGCATGGTGCCGAGTCCCTCAAGGTTATACTGAGAGTCCTTCAATCTTTAATCAAATCTTGAAAAAATGCCTAGAGACTCTAGTCATGCCAGGAAATTCGGTTTTGGTTCAGTACATTGATGGCCTACTGGTGGCATCAAAGACACGAGAGGCATGTGTTACAGACACAATTGCTCTATTGAACCATCTGGCAGACGGAGGACACAAGGTGTCCCCAGCAAAATTACAATTTTGCAAACAGGAAGTAAGGTATCTTGGACACAAAATAGAAAAGGGAGTTAGAAAAATAACCCCAGAAAGAATCCGTGTGCTCAAACAGATGGAACCACCCAAAATTCAGAAAGAGGTGTGAATGTTTTTGGGAATGGTTGGATATTGTCGCCAGTGGATATGTAGTTTCTCGTTGATTGCAAAACCCCTACAGAAATTAACACAAAAGGATGTGAGAGATCCGATTGTTTTGGATGATGAAGCTATGGATGCTTTCATAAAATTGAGAGGTAGTCTCTGTAGAGCACCTGCCTTGGGAATGCCAGACTATACGAAAAAATTTGCATTGTACTGTTGTGAGAGAGATGGATGTGCACTCTCAGTCCTAACTCAGAAACATGGAATGGCACGACGTCCAGTAGCATATTTTTCTGCTACCCTGGATACAGTGGCTACAGCATTACCAGGATGTCTGAAAGCAGTAGCAGCTACTTGCATGAGTCTGGAACAGAGTGAACCGATTGTGATGGGATATTCTGTCAAGGTGTATGTGCCACATTCTGTTGAGATTCTTTTGGCTGACTCGCACTAGAACCCAGTATCTCACTTCTAGTCGGCTGACTAAGTATGAAAGACTAATTCTGGGAGCTGAAAATGTGACTGTAGTCAGGTGCACGACTGTGAATCCAGAAACTCTATTGCCAAATTCTCGCAGTGAAGAAGTCAAAGAGGAAGCAGATCATGATTGTCTGATTGTGACAGAGTTGTGCACAAAGCCCCGGCCAGATATAGAGGATAGTCCTTTGGAAGATTCAGATTGCGAATTGTTTGTTGATGGGTCGTGTTTAAGAAATGAAAGAGGTGAATTACGCACTGCCTATGCTGTTTGCACCCTAGAAGGAGTTATTGAAGCATCCTGTCTGAAAGGAGTAAACTCCGCCCAGATAACTGAGCTGACGGCTCTGATTAGAGCCTGTAAAGTTGCCAAAAGTTTGAAAGTAACCATATTCACAGACAGCCAATATGGATTTGGAATAGTGCATGATTTCGGCCAGCTACGGATGCAAAGGGGATTTCTGACATCTTCAGGTTCCCCCATTCGAAATGGAAAAATTGTAAAGGAATTATTGGATGCTTTACAATTGCCCAAAAGAATTGCAGTAGTTAAATGTGCCGCACATCAATCGGGAGACGATTATGTGACAAAGGGCAATAGATACGCAGATAAAATTGCACGATAGTGTGCCCAAAATACAATGGCCTTAAACAGATCAATTGCAAAAGGAAATACCGAATGCCATCTTATGTTTATAACTTCAACAACGTTAGAAACTTGGGATGAGGTGAGGCAAATGCAGGAAGAGGCAAGTGATGAGGAAAAAGAAAATTGGAAATTTGCAGGTAGTAAACAGAGAGCAGATGATGAGTTGTGGGTATATCAGGATGAGAGACCAGTTTTACCAGACTCTTTGCTTTCTCACATGGCCAGGGTGTACCATGGACATGCACACATTGGAAGAGACGCAATGATCAGACTCTTCAAGCAGACATGGTATAATCCGAAGTTCAGGGTCATTGCAGAGAGCCTCTGCCAGAGGTGCATTATATGTCAGCAGCGAAAACCAGGGAGAAAGACAGTTGTAAGTTGGGGACAGATTGGGAGAGCAGGAGGTCCATTTACCCGACTCCATCTTGATTTCATTGAGCTTCCCCCTTGCAATGGGCTGAAGTATGTCCTAGTCATTGTATGCTTGTTCTCTCGCTGGGTGGAAGCCTATCCTACGAGAGGAAATAATAGCCTCACTGTAGCCAAACTATTGTTGAGAGAACTGATCCCTAGGTTTGGAATTCCAGTCACTTTGGAGACAGATAGAGGAACCCATTCTAATAATGAAGTAATTCGGCTGATATGTGCAGCATTTAAAATTGAACAGAAGCTGCATTGTGCCTATAGACCAGAAGCCTCTCGAGTGGTCGAGCAACTTAATGGCACTATAAAATCCAGGTTAGGGAAAGTGTGTGAATCCACTTCACTGAAATGGCCTGACGCTTTACCCCTTGTGCTAATGAGTCTGAGAAGCATCCCTGACAAAAAGACTGGATTGAGTCCTCATGAAATCCTCATGGGAAGAGCAATGAGACAGGCTTATGTACCAGCGAACAAATTGATAAATATATCTGATGATCTGGTGCTTGACTATTGCAGAGGATTGGCTGAACTAGTACGTTCTGTGTCCCACCAGGTTGGAGAAGACGCCACAACAATACATCGAAATCAAGCTCATGATCTGAGTCCTGGTGAGTGGGCTTACATCAAGAAACACGTATGAAAATCGTGTTTAGACCCCAGGTGGCATGGACCTCATCAAATCATCCTTGTGACGACAACGGCAGTAAAGTGTGCTGGCTTGCCAAATTGGATTCACGCGAGCCACACCAAAAGAACCCTAGACCCACCTGAAAGACCGAAAGAGCCACAACCGGTAAATCAAAGACAAAGGTCAGTGGCTGAAGTGTGTGAAGCTGATGAATCTAGAGTGACAGATTCAAATGAACCTACGGATGGTGAACAGCCAAGCACAAGTCGAGTAAAAGGGACGAAAGATTCTAGGGTTCCAAAGACTGTTGTTGAACCAGAAGACAGTAAGTTCACTGAAGATCCAGAAAAAAGTGAACTTCCAACTGTACCTGAAACAGGCGAAACTGTCGTTGAACCAGAAGAAAGTAAGTTCACTGATGACGCAGAAGAAAGTGAATTGCAAGTTGAACCAGAACTAGGTGAAACTATACTTGAACCAGAAGACAGTGAATTCACAGTTGAAAGGGAGGTTATTATAGAATCAGAAGAACAGGAAGAAACTGAAAATCAAAAGGAGAAGCAGCCAGTGGAAAGGGTCAATAAGAGAAGATGTGAACAAGATGAAGAAGGTGAAAACGTAGTCAAGGTAAAGAAACCAAGAAGAGGTGATAATTGGCCAAAGGGAGTGAAAAGATTGAAGTACACTCTTGTGAAAAGAAGATTAAGAAAAAGACAAGAGCAGAGTAATGAAATATCCAGTCAAACAGATCGGGAAGAGTCAGGAAAAGGATCAGTACGAAAAACTCGAAGAGTGAAAATCCCAAGTAGAAAATACAGAGCACCCGAGTGGACGTACATAATTTTGGAAGAACTTGAAAGTCCAGATCCATGAAAAGAAAAGGAAAATTCTGACACTGAGCAAGTTGATGTAAGCAAACTAAGACCTCCTTAAAGAACTATGACAAAGTAAGGTGCAATCATGGTGATTCAAATAAAATAAAGATTCCAAAACTGACTAAAGACAAAGAATAGAAAAGGGTTTGAAGAAGAAAGCCTTGAAGTGAAGGATTTACACTACCATTTTTTTTTCTCTTTTTTTCCACTAATTTTTGTTTTAGAAATTTAAAGGCATAGATAGATATTTTTACATTTTTTCCTTTTATATAGAAAGAAAATGACTGAAGTAGAAGTGACTGAATTTCCAAAACCTAATTTTAAACGTAGGTGTATTAAAGCTTGCTTATGTAGTGTCATATTATTAACATTTATGTGGATAATATTAACTGTCCTTATACCCATACTAATGATAACTGACAAAAGAAAGAATACTAATGATGTAACAAAAGAAAGGATGAATTATGTCACTAACGAAACCCCAAATACTAAATTAGTACCTTTCGATGGAGGCGTTCTCCATCATGATAAATCAATTAGTGATTTCTCATTAAATGTCTTTACCAAGTTACTCTACGAATATATAGAAACTATGAATGTGAGTAACTGTTATGTGTGCATGCAACTGCCTTCGTCTGTTTCTGAAGGAATGACTTATCACCACCTTCCATTAACCTATGGTGTGTCTTGTAGTATACTTACTAGCCTATTCTATGTAACGGGGAAACTGGAATATCATTATTCTAATATAGACTTGATATTTTCTGAGATACCTGTTATTAAAGAATTGAATAAGGTGTCTAGTGCCAAAAATGCACGATACATGGGGGAATTTTTCATATTACTAAAACTTTAGACTTAGAATATGCCTATAAGAACAATTTAACATGCAATTTAAGGGTTGAAGAAAAAATGTTTGTAGAATTGGTAGAAAATAGAAGAGAAAGTTTCCAAAAGAAAGCTGCTGAACAAAAGTCCCAAATACCACCATGGGATTTCAGGGAAGGGAATTATGAAAAGGGTGAAGGATACGCTGCAATGTCTCTGGATTGGTCACAGAAAGGGAAGATTTGTCTGTTTAGAACTAAGACTAATTATAATAATTATTTTATCGGTTCAAGTGAATGTGAGCATACTTTCCAAATTACTGGAGGTTGGGGATTGAAGGGTAGAACCGATCCTGTCTATCCCGGAGTATATTATGTGTGTGGCAAGAAAGCATATTATAGGTTACCTGCACATTGGTATGGAAGTTGCTATTTTTCTATTGTCTTTCCAAAGGTGTATCACATGGACCAAAGCGAACACAAACTGAATGAAATAAAACAAGGACTAAAACGTAACAAAAGAGCCAGTTTTTCAGAAATAGTAGGTGATATTTTTGGTGCACTGATACCCGCAGTTGGAGTCGTTCTGAATTCACACAAAATTCGAAAATTGTCCACAGTGGTTGATCGATTATCTACAGATACTGCTGGTGGGTTTTTAATGATTGACACGGAAATGGTTGCAATCAGATCGATGGTTTTGCAAAATTGACTTGCCCTTGATATCTTATTGGCAAAAGAGGGTGGAGTCTGTGGAATGTTGAAAGTTCAACATTGCTGCACTTATATCCCTGATAAAAGTAAAGGAATTGAGGGATATATAAGGAATATTACAAAATTACATACAGATTTGACCCAACTGGAGGTCGACGGTGTTTGGGAGAGACTTGGTAAGAGTTTTTCCTCAATAAGTAATTGTTTTTCTACATTTGGAAGTAGCCTATTAGGAAAAATAATAATGCCAATAGTTTCAATAGTAATAATAGCTTCGGTGATAATAACTGCATATAAATGTTGTAAGTGGGGGAGAGAAAGAAAAGAAATAACAGAAATAAAGAATAGAAGAAGAGCAAGAAAGAGAAAAAGAGAAGAAATAGAGTTAGAAGAGATGAAAGGAGAATACTATGATTTAATGAAAGGTTTAAATGAGGGTACCATAAAAAGAGAGAAGAATACAGAAATATAAATGATTAAAGATGGTACTCGGTATGGTAGGTATTTATGATGGCTCCTAAAAGCCATCAAAGGGAGAATTGAATGAGCAGGATTTCGCAAAAATGAAACCTGCTCGGACCAAGCACCCCCATAATACATACTAACAGTAAGTAGATGTGATTAAAATCTAACATGCACCCACATAAACATATGGGAATTGCTTTGCGCATGCCTGAATTAATACGTTAATGAATAATTGGTATTAATCTTGTTTTGTGAATAATAAACAAAGAAGTTGCACAAGTAGGCCGCATGTACATCAGTGTTTTGCACGTTGCATTCAGCTTTAAAAGGTTAATTATTAATGCCGCTTTTGCACTAGGCTTATGCTAGGTAATCATAATGGGGAAGTAGTGCAAGGTGGGTGGGGAACAGTGAAGGTTTCATTATCATATAATTAATATTTGTTCGTTTTCATTTACTTCAGCATGCTGAATAAAGCCTCCATCTTAAAAAGAAGTGACGTCTGCTCTGACATGAGACCAGCAAGTTGTGCTGAGCATTACGAAATGACATGAAGGAGTGAAGGCCAGAGCATCAGTTGACTGCCAAATTCCTGTACCCAAGCGTGTGACCGGGGACGTGCTCTGCGGAAATTTGAATTGAATAAAGAAGAATGTAATAAATGTATCGATATATGGGAAACGAATGAATAAAATAAAGTTTGGACCATGGGAAACTTTTTGCACAATAAGGTTGTTGAATAAAGTGTAAAGTCATAGTGGCATGATCATTCCACCCCTCAAAACCCACCAATCCCTGTTCGAATTGAATGTGAAATGCAACATTAAGTGGGTTGGTCCAGTCACTCTTAGGGTATATCTGGGGTACCTTTAGGGGCGTGTTTAGAGGAGTCTTGGGCAGGCAGGAGAGAGGAGGGGAGATGCGTCGCTGATCGTCGGTTTGCGAAGAGGCCTAGCTGTTTTTCTATCCTGTCCTATACCTGACTGAAATCTCGGTATTCCCTGAATACCTTTTGGGGATCCTCCATCATCTCCTGGGCTCAGGGGGTGGTATTCCCTACAGACCAATAGGTTTGTGTCTAGCTTGTGTTGTTCCCAGCTTTAATGTATTTTTCTCTGAATCTTTTGTCTCTACACCTATCCACTCCGCCAACAAAATATTGATATTCATTATTTTTAGATTAACCTGTTGTCTCTTCATCTATCTTTCAGTTAGGTATTATATTGTTTGGCAGAATCATTCTGCTGAACTCTTTTGTCTCTAACCCTATCCACTCCTTCATTGCACAATGTCGTTGTAGAAAGAGTCTGTGTAGATTGCATTATTTCTCTGATCGTGTGGTTCGGTGTTTGTAATTGTGACCTGATGCAGATGAGCATTTAATTTGAAATTTGAAATAAACTCACTTGTTAATCTTACAGAGAGTCTGTCATTAATTTGATAATGTTGGGTGAGTTAGTGTCCTATCATTACCATCAACTACTCAACTAATTGTTCCATCGACCAAATAGAGGAAGTGTTGATATCAATAAATGTTTTTTAAACAGATGATTAGAAGTTTATAAGAAATAAGAGATGAACGAAACAAATTGACCCCAGCGCATCAGGGATACTGGGTGAATGTGTATGGGCCAGTGAAGTTAATTGTGGAGTATTGATCCCTGATCAATTATTGGTATTGGCGCTGGATCACCAATACATACTTCCCTCACAGCTTCTGAAAAGCTGTCGTTGGCTCAAAACATGGTAGCTATCCTCATCTTTATGTTGTAGACAAGAGCCCACTCTTGGCTTGCTTCCTAAGATGGCCTACACGTCCTCTTGTCCAGTTAAGGTGCTTCTATGTAACTCGAAAGGCCCCTTAGCACTTATAATGCCTGCTTATTTATAGACCTGCAAGAACTCTGCCAGTCTCTTTTACATGTGTAGCGCTACGAGGCTGTGGTTTGGAGGACTAAAGGGAGCTGGCATAGCAAGCCCGGACACACCGGATCTTCTTTCGAACACATTAATTGGAGAAATCAAACTCTGATATGTTCAAGAAATTAAAGCCGCACCTATTCGAGTAAGGCCCGAAAGACAGCGAAACGGACATAGTGGAAAAGCATATTTTCCCCACAAAATGAGCGGATCAAATAACGAACATTCTGGCTCTTTGTATCTGTATCGTGCAGTAACACTTTACATGTTTCATTTCCGTAGCAGTTATGGCTAAAAATCACGCCAGCTGGGTAGGACATCATTTCTCCTCTGCATCAAAGTTTAGAAAATGAATTCTTGCGAGGAATGTGTGTCTCTGGACGCCGGCTGACAGCTGTAACTTAATTTCCCCCTAATATTTATGAGGTTTACAGAATAAGTCCAGGTTCTGTTCTTTTTTAAAAGTACGGCAGAGAATGCGCCCATTGTGAGTGAATATATAGCCGCCCGAGGCCCAGAGGGGTTGCACCGCGGCCCGCTGAAGAGCGCTACACATGGCGGTGAAACGCAAGGAGCGGCGCGCGCGACTTGCCAAAAGGTTGGGCACTTGGAGAAAGTGATTTAACGTTTGTTAGTTAAACGCCTAGTTTGTGGAGGAGAGAGCATTAAATGCAAGGCTTTTACTAATATGTGAATGGCGTGTCCTAATGGAATAGGGACACCCTATGAGTGAGGCCGAGGAGTAATCGACTCACATTGAAAAGAGTAAGTGTAGCGGAGGGCAAGTGGCCAAATGCGCACGTTTTCATTTATCTACTGAAAGCAGGCACCTCGGGGCTGATCCACAAAGCTTTTTCCATGCATAAGTGTGACTTGTGTATGGAAAAGTCATAACTTCTGCAAGCGAAATCTAGAGTGGTTCACAAAGCCATACATTTGTATGCATTTATTTATTTATACCACGCATTACAGGGGCATCCGGAGTAGAGAGAAAAAGCAGTTCTCATTGCCCTCCCTGCATCTTAACACGCCCAAAGAATAAACATTCTAGAGTGTTGCTACGTTTGATGACGTCTGTTTGGGTTTTGAGAGGTATTGTGACATCATTCACCGGATGTTCCCTTTAACACAGACTAGAAACGTAACTGGGGCAGAAACCAGTGATAAGGGAAGCAATCATGTCGTTAGAAAGTATTCTGAAAAATGAACAATAGTTAACAAAGTCAAGCTTCCAACACATTATCAAGGGAGAAAAAAGATTCACCCATTCCAAAATGAAAGAGGAGCTCACTCTGGAGGCTGGGCCCGATTCCAGACACCTCCTGTCTCACTGTGATTTTCATTTCTTTGGGAGACTGTTTGTGAGTAGTTCCTGATCGGTACACACTCCAGCACAGAGGAGCTGTTTCCTGAAGCCTTTGTAGACCAAGGTCAGAACCTTAAAACTGACCATGGCTCTTATAAGCAAACAGAAGATGGATTTCTGCAAATGAGAAAGATGCTGCAGACTCCAAATAGCAGTGATCCATACAAGAGTAAAAGATATATTTGAGTAGACATTGGCAAGTCATCTACATTGCTTGTAAGAAGAGTGGGATCAGGGTAAATAAAACTGTAGTCATCCAGAGTTACAAAAAGGAAGTTTTCTTTATTCCATGCAAAGGAACCCACGTCCTGCAGGTCTCTCTCCAGGGGCTCCCAACAACTGACAGAGTCAAGGTTGGCAACCATGGAGAAGGAATGCAGAAAGTTGAGGCCATGACAAATGTAACAGAGTCACTGATAATAAGTTAGGGACCTGTAGTAGAGATGGTGGAAGGACTAATGTTCTAACACTACAGAAGGCTACTCCATAGAGGAGGTTACCATTTCAGGCAGAGCTCTGCTGGCTGCAGACATATGTAGCGGTACATTCAATGTCCCTTATCCTACAACATTAGACCCTGTATGTATGTATACATTTAGTGCACAGTCCTAGCTGGAAAGCAGTATAGTGCTGTACACTGGGGTCTGTATGAAAGGACTGTAATAATCCCCCTTATTTTCCTCCTCTGGAGATACTATTATCAGGTTCCAGGAAAGAAGAAACAACAGAAATTACATGTTTTTCGGCAATAACATGCCGGCATCGTATTACCATGCTGATTCATGCATGTTTCCCCAGTAGTCCGCCTAGAGAACTCACTTGTTTACAACAGATGAAATCTCTGAGTGGAATACCATTAAGCAGTGATGTCCGCTTTGCAAGTCCATCTGTTTGAGCAGTGAGGACACTCAGGGCTTGATTTAGATCATGGCGGGGATGGGTTACTCGGTCACAATGGTAACGGATATTCCCATCCGCTGAAAGTCAGTGAAACTGCTCTCCCACCCTCGCAGCTCCACCATTAAGTGAGGCCTCTCCTTAGCCCCTGCACTCCCGTAGTGTTGGTGTTCGAAGCCCTCCTCCACCCGCAGGTTATACCTGCGCCTCATCCCTGGTGGTCTAGTGGACCTCTGACTCTTTTCTCTCACCCCGCTTTCTGCCCCCTTCTCCCTCTCCTTTCTGCTCCGTATTCATCCTTTAGCTTCTGTTCCTTGTTCACCCTTGCTCCGTTTTCACCCTTTAGCCTTCTGCTCCTTTTTCACCCTTTAGCTCTGTGCTCCGTTTTCACCCTTTAGCTCTGTGCTCTGTTTTTCACCCTTTAGCTTTCTGCTCGTTTTCACCCTTTAGCTTTCTGCTCCGTTTTCACCCTTGCTCTGTTTTCACCCTTTAGCTTTCTGCTCCGTTTTCACCCTTTAGCTTTTTCACCCTTTCACTCCTTATAGCAGCTTTCTTCTGCTTTCTGCTCCATTTCGCCCCCTTATTCTTTTCACCCTCTTACTCTTTATACCTTTTTTCTTTTCTTTTTTCACCCTTTTTCCTTAAATTTTTCCCCTTCTTTTGCTTTCTTCCCATGTTTTTCCCGCCGATGCTGCCCCCGCGGCCCCTCCCCCCCAGCACGACCAGCCCGAGCCAGTTCCCCTCCCCGCTCCCGCCTCCCAGCTGTCCAGCCCTCCCCGAGCCCTACTTAATGGCGGCCGCTGTGCGGCCGCGCGCAGTGGGCGCGCCGCTGGCGCGCCAAAGGCAAGCCCGTTTGCGCCCGTCCGTGACCCAACCACGACCAGCGCCAGGAACCCTGGATCTCTGAACCTCCAAAGCTACAACCCAGCGACACTCCACGCACTCAACCCAGGCCGCAACAGCAACTGCAAGCTAGCATCACCAGCCGACACCCACGGACCCTTCAGCTGTCACCGCTGCCGCCACTTCTGCAGCACCGCCAAGACCACGGATCCAGCGCAACCCGCCCGCAAGAACACAACCGAACCGAAGACCCTGCAAGGCATCCTACTCAACGTCCGATCCCTCCACAAACACGCCACCGAAATCTGGGACCTCCTTGACAGCACCACCCCGGACATCGCATTCTTCACCGAAACCTGGACCAACACCACCTCGGGACCGGACATCGCCATCGCCATTCCCCAAGGATACAAAATCTCCCGGAAGGACCGCCCCAGCCGCCCTGGAGGAGGAATCACCATCGTCCACAAATCCACCCTCCGGCTGAGCACACTCCCCGACGAGCCCACAGACCTGATGGAACACCTACACTTCAAGATACAGGCCTGTCCTACCACCAGCCTCCGGGGAACTCTCATCTACCGACCCCCCGGACCCCGCGGACCTTTCACCAACTCCATTACGGACATCATCTCCCCGCAAGCCATCGCGTCCACCAACTACACCCTGCTGGGAGACCTCAACTTCCACCTCGACAAGGGGGGGCGCTAGAGAGCACCGGCAAGATGGCCGCACTTTAGTGCAGCTCGGCCCGGCTGATTACCGATCCGCCCAGAATCCGCTGCAAATTGAGGCATCCAAGCACCTACATCGTTGCCCTGCCTTGTGGGATACCCCCTGCGGCTGTGGGGGCCGTCGATGCGGCTGGGGGTGCTCCATAGAGTGGTGCATTTGCGGAGGCTGCGCTGCCCGCCTCGGGGACAAGATGGCGGACGCTGAGGCGGCGAGCGAATATTGCAAGCTGGCAGGGGCACGGCGACGGCTGGCGTTCGACTAGTGGCAGCCTCTACCTTCCTGCTCCTGGCGGGACCAGCGGCTGCGGGCACTTACCTCCCCTGCGGACCCCCGGGGATCGTCTGGCTTGGTGCACATCTCCTGCACGCCGGCGGCCGGTGGGCCGGTGACGGCGAGGTTGGGCATTGCAGGAATCGGATGGTGACTGCGGGACGCACCGGTGGATCTGGCTGACAGCGGTGAAACTCCAGCAACGCCCGCCGCGGGCTGCGGTAGGTGGGGATGGTCCAGGCTTTGGCCCGCGACTGCGGAGGTGGGAGCGGGTCTGGGCCGCGGGTCGCGACTCGCCTGCTGTGGTTTGTGTGCGTGGCGCGTGCAGCAATTGGCGGCCCGGTCCACACTGCGGGCGCTGTATGAGTGAGTGGCGAGGCACTGCGGCTGGCTGAGTCCCGGTGGTACCGCTTGGTCCTCTGCCCCATGGGTCGCTATCATGCATCGTGACGGAGCTGAGTGGGGCTCGCTCTAACACATTTCATATCAAGGCCTCAGGATTGCCGGAGCTACGGAGGCTCACACTGCTGCGGCTGCCGGAGGAGGGAGTAGTCCAGTATTGGCGGCCCTTAGTGGGGTACGGGACATAAGGCACTGGGGCCTGCTTTGATACCTCAGCGCTCAGGGCCTGGAGATTGGTCTGGGCCTGGCTAAATCTATGGGGTGGAACGGCCAGCATGCTGTTGTGGGCACCAGGGGCGGGGCCCGTCTGCTCTAACTAGCCCCCACGCTACCTGCGATGTGACCCGCACTTGTTATATCCACGGGTGGCACTAGTTGGGTCCTGCGAGACACGTATCTGGAGGACATTGCTCCCTGCTATATAAGGAACAATTGCTGTAGTGTTTTACTTGACATTTGCATCCCCACATTACTGGGTGTTAGGGCTGCGGACGCTGTGCTGTGGCTGTGAGGGCTGCCAGGTGCTTGCCACCTCCGTCGCTAATCATGGGGAAACCGGACAAAACACAGCCCCGCCTCACGTTTGAGGCGCGAAAATCTAGCAGGGGTCCCCAAAGGCGGCTTCCGACTCAGAGGTGGATGGACAGGGGGAAGGCTCGCCTAGCCTGGAGTCGACACTGATGGCGATGCAGAAGAGCCTCCAGGCCATTGAGGGCAGCATGTCAACTATAAATCATAGGCTGGATCACATGTCATCGCAGCTTGAAAAGCAAACTACAAGAATGGGGGAGGTTGAGCAGAGGGTCTCTAATACCGAGGATGGCCTAAACGACGTTTCTAGCAAAACCCTCAATATGGAGAAGGTATTGGCCCTCATACAGGCCAAGAACGAGGATTTGGAGGCCAGGTCCAGAAGGAACAACATCCGCCTTACGGGCCTTCCCGAATCTACGAACACTGGCAAAATGGAGCATTATATTGAATCCCTTATTCAGGACATATTTGGATCTGAGCAGCTGTCCTCGATGTTTGTGGTGGAGCGAGCCCACCGCTCCCTGGCGGCGCGACCGGCCCCAGGTGCTCCTCCTCGACCAATCATAGCCCGGCTGCTGAATTACCGGGACCGGGATGCCATCTTGCGGCTGGCCAGGGAAAAGGGCACCATATGCCATCAGGGAAACACATTGGCCTTCTTCCCCGACTTTACAGTCACGGTCCAGGCTGCGAGGCGTGAGTTTGGGACAGTAAAAAAATTCCTCCAGGCCGAACATATACCTTACGCCATGCTGTATCCCGCGCGACTCCGCGTGGGAGCGGAGGGGAACTTTAAAATCTGCCCTACCCCTAAGGCGGCGATGGAGCACGCAAAGCACCTAAAGAGGCAACGGCGAGAGAATGAATCTGATCGGGGAGAGGAGAGGAGGACTGACAACGTTCAATGAATTGTGCGGTGGGGGGGGGTTCTGCGTGGGCCCTTGAAGGGCTGTGCTCCCTGACTCTCATTAATGAGCACAAGACGGATGATGCTATGTCACGGACATGATAGTTTGGATGTTCTCTGTTAAGTATTTGTCTAGTGATTGTAACACAGGTTAAGTACCTGATCAGCCACCTCCTACCTTGTGGGAGGCTAGTAGCCCTCTGACGCCCTCTACATGGGAATTCCCCACATATTGCTATTTCGTTGTTGTGTTTCTTTGGGCTTGACAAGTTTTGATAGGGATGGCTTTGGCAAGTTGAGGGCGGCCGAAGTGGGTGGGGGGCCTGTGGGGGGGGAAAGGGAGGTATGGACCTGAAGGGCACGAGTTTACAAATTGGCACGAAATGTTGAGCGTAGTGGTTTATGGATTATTGCAGGCAAGTGATATGGTTCTTGATTGCAGGAATTGGTATTCATGTGGCTCCCAATGGCTCCAGCGGATTTGGCACTGTGGACCTCTACTGCACTGTTCGCCTCTGGGTTTCAAATGTATATTAATAATCTCACTGTGAACAGGCCCGATGAGCGGAAGTTTTAGATTTGTAACATGGAATGTGCGGGGTCTCAATAGCCCAAAAAGATACGTGCAGTGATAGCGTGCCTAGACAGGCTGAATGTACACGTGGCCATGTTGCAGGAGACTCATCTCACTCGCCTCTCTGAAAGCAACGTGGGGTTAAGATGGGCGGGAGTGCGGATCACCTCCTCCTACTCCTCCTATTCCCGGGGAGTGATGATTCTGGTCAAAAAAGGGGTTCCATTTCAGGTGCATGGTACAGATACAGATGATCAGGGTCGGCTGGCCATAGTGCATGGGACGCTTGGGGATACGAGTGTGATATTGGCGAATGTTTATGGTCCCAATGTGGATGATCACCCATTTTTTTCGGATGTATGGCGGCGAATCACTGCTCTCCCAATTGCGGAAATTGTTTGGGGAGGGGATTTTAATACCTGCTTGGACGTTGCCGCAGACAAAGTGGGTGTGGGGGCATCGCGACATAGACAATCCACTACCTCACTCTTGGGTATACTGGAGGCAGGGGGACTGCAAGATGTGTGGCGTATGAGGCACCCTGAGGCGAGGGAGAGCACGTTTGTATCTGCGGTGTATGGTACTTGGTCCCAGCTGGACTATTGGCTGCTATCTGAGGAAGCGTGTACCTGGGTTGTGGATGTGAACCACCTAGCGAAAACACTGTCCGACCACTCCCCTGTGCTCCTGGAACTGAAGGTCCCGGGATACGAACGGCCTCCATTCACATGGAGACTACAGTCGTCAGCCCTGACGGACCAGGTTTTCAGACATACAATCGATGAGGCCATACATAATTTTTTCCGGGAAAATGAGGGGACTGTCGACAAACATGGGGTTTTGTGGGAGGCCTTTAAGGTTACCATTCGGGGAGTGTGTATTGGCGCCCAGGCAGGAGTTCTTAAGGACCTACGCCGCCGCATCCAAAGGCTAGCGGGTGAAATTGTAATATTGGAGCGCGCATATGAGTCTGATCCTGCCCCTGAGAAGCTGGCTGCAATACGAGACCTTGTGTCGGAGCACAATGAAACAGTGGATCAGGAAATGGCGCACAGGTCTCGTAGGTGCATCGCTCGATATTATGGGGAGGGAGGACGACCGAGTCGCTCTCTGGCACAGAAATTGGCGGCACCACGCAGCCAGCCTCCAATTACCGAAATATTAGACGATGAGGGAGTAAAGCACTTTGGCACACCTGAAATTAGCAACGTGGTGCGGGACTATTATTCGGAGCTTTATGGAGAGCGGGAACAGACGGAGGCAGGGAAATTAACACCTACCTGGAGGATGTGGCACTGGGCTGGCTTCCCCTAACTATAGAGACTATCTCACGCAACCGTTTGGAGTGGAAGATGTGAAGCAGGCAATAGTGTCCCTTCCGACCTGCAAGGCGGCTGGACTGGACGGGCTTCCTAGCGAATTTTACAAGGCCTATGCGGATGCCTTGGCGCCGCGCCTATTAGCAGTCTTTGCTGAGGCGTATGAATCGGGTGACCTTCCCCTTTCTTTGCGGGAGGCCCTACTCGTCATGCTTCTGAAACCTGATAAGGCGGCTGATGTCTGCGACTCCTACAGGCCCCTGTCAATTTTGAATATTGACGCCAAGATACTGGCCAAGATGATCGCAACCAGGCTTCAGCCGCTGGTACCCAAGTTGGTCCTGCCGGACCAATCGGGGTTCGTGCCCTTGCGCTCCACAATGCACAATCTCCGCACAATCTTCTCGACCCTCCATTACTTCGAACAGGACTTTCAAGCCGTAGCCGTGTTGCTCGATGCGGCGAAGGCCTTTGACTCCCTTAAATGGGAGTTTATGTTTACCGTGTTGCTGCGGATGGGCATACCACCGTTCTTTTTAACCTGGATACAACTATTGTACACCGCACCAGTAGCGCGGGTCCGCGTGAATGGTAGGATCTCCGACCCCTTCGCTATCAAGCGCGGCACGAGACAGGGTTGCCCCCTGTCCCCTATGCTTTTTGCACTGGCGCTGGAGCCCTTGGCGTGCAAGCTGCGGCAACTTCATGCCCAGGCTGCGTTGCAGTTTCGACAGCGGCCTTTGATAATGTCATTATATGCCGATGACATGATGCTATATGTCCGAGAGCCGGCCACCCACTTGCCTGCGCTCCTCCGTGAATATGTCAAATTTGAACGGTACTCGGGATTAGGGATCAATTGGACGAAGTCCACTATATTTCCGCTGACGGCGGGCACCGCAGAAATTGAGTTGGACTATCCCCTGACATGGTCGGTTGACCCAGTAAAATATTTAGGCATATGGCTGCATAGAGACCCTGACGTAGTTATATCGACTAACTATGGCCGAGCCATTGATAAGATCACAGACCAGGCAGCGCGCTGGACCAGACTCCCGCTCTCGCTTGCGGACCGCATTGCTGTCATAAAAATGTCCTTCTTACCTAAGCTACTTTACTTATTCGTCAACATTCCTCTTCGACTGAACAAGGCTCTGTTTGCTGCTTTGAAGTCGACCCTATTAGCGTTCGTATGGGGGGGCGGGAAGCCCCGCTGCAGCTGGAATGTCCTGACTCAGCCCTTTGACCGTGGAGGCTTCGAGGCCCCTGACTTGCGCCTCTACTATTTATGCGCCCAGGCGCAGTTCGCACACTTCTGGTTCTTTCCGCAGAAATATCAACCACATGTTGCAATTGAGGCGGACTCTATTCTGCCTATGCCTCTGAGGGCAGCGGCACTGATGGGTGGGAGTGGGGGTCCTCGTTCGGAAATTAGCCCGGTTCACTGTACTGCCTGGGCGTGGAAGTCTCTCGCAAATAGGGCACAGATGGATTATTTATACACACCAAATCTACCGCTCGCTGCACACCCTGATATATCGGCCGCTAGGGATCCGGCAGCCCTGAGAACATTGAGTAAGGTGGGAATCACAAATATCGGCGATTTATATACACAAGGTCGGTTCCGCACCTTGGCTGACCTGCAGGCGGGTCGGACCACTGGACTGATGTTGGGCTTCACATATGTGCGGGTGCGACAGGCAATAAGGGATGTCTATCCAGAGTTCCCCACCGAACCACGAACTCTACTAGCTTTACGTGCAGTGTTAGGAGGAGAAAGCAGACGAGGCCTCATTACCAAAATATACAATGCCTCCCTCCGGGAGAGCGAGATGGGTGATTCCCCCTCCTATTTGAGGTGGAGTGGCGTCCTGTCCTCTCCACTGTCGTTGGAGGCTTGGAAGAGTTGCTGTGCCTTAACGGGCGCCTAACGGCAAATTGTAACCTCCGTATCATTCATTTTAAATATCTGCACCAACTCTACTACACACCGCTTCAGTTGCACAGATTTGGGCTGCGTGAGAGTACATGCTGTGTGCGGTGTGGCCAGACTGACGCGGATTTTATACACGTAGCTTGGTTTTGCGCGAACATTTTACAATTTTGGACACGTGTCACACAGGTCTTATCTGCTATCACTCTGGAGCAAGTGGGATGTGTACCTGAGGTGTGTCTGCTGGGATGGGTACAGAACCTTAAGCCTTGTAATAGGCGACTAGTGGCCATAGCAACCCTATTTGCAAAGAGGGCCGTGTCAAGATGCTGGGGGGCGCGGGCGGTACCTACGGTCAGGAGGTGGCTTCAGGATTTACTATATTGCAGGGATCAGTTGACACTATACGCAGATGAGTTGCCTGAGGCATCTCGCCCAAAGGACTTCTGGGCTCCTCTTACTGGATATCTCCTTGCCAATCCGGATCTGACATGACCGGTTACACAGGTGAACAGTGCATACCAGCCACATGTTACGGGACTGCCATTTAGCACGTTATAAACCGCAATTATTGCCACCAAAACCATGAATATACATACAAGTGCCGGGGGGAAGAGGGTTGTGGGGGGAATGGTTTGGTTTATTTTATTTGCTCTCTACTGTTCAGGATGTTTGTTCTGATTGGAAAAAAAAAAGCTTGCTTACAATGTACTGTCACAGAAAGACCTGCTGCCCTTGTTACCAGGGCAAGATGATTGTAACATTCACAAGCTGCTCAATAAAAAAAAAAAAAAAAAAAAAAACTTCCACCTCGACAACCAACAAGACCCCAACACCACATCCCTCCTGGACAACCTCCACAACATAGGACTCCACCAGATCGTAACCGAACCCACGCACGCAGCAGGATACACCCTCGACCCCCTCTTCACAACAGGAAACTCCATCACTTTCAGTCACACCACCGAACTCCCATGGACAGACCATCGATGCATCCTCTTAACCTTCAGAACACCCACCATCCACAGACACCAGCACCTGCCCCCCCGAAGAAACTGGACCAGCTCACCTCCTCACTCGGCAACTCCACCCCAACCACCGCGGAAGATGACGACCCCAACACCGCAGCCCGAACTCTGCACAGATGGATCTCCGACAGCGCCAACACCATAGCCCCCCTCAAGAAGAACAACAACACACACGCCAAGAAAGCCAGATGGTTTACCACTGAACTTCGAGAGTCCAGACGCACATGCCGCCACCTCGAAAAGGCCTGGAGGAACTCCAAATCCACAGAAGCCCACAACAACTTCAGAGCCGCCACCAACGCTCACCACCAACTCATCAGAAATATGAGAAAAACAGCAATCAAAGACAGAATCTCCACACACGCGCGCAACATCAAAGAGCTCTTCAGAATCATCAGAGTTCGCCCAACCCACAAGCGAATCTACTGACATCCCTCCCTCACAAGACCTCTGCAACAAACTCAGCATCTTCTTTCACCACAAAATCAAGAACATTTACGACAACTTCGACGAAGACAGCCAACACACTGAACCCTCACCAGACGCCCCCAACACCCTGAAGCCAACGATTGACAGCTGGACACCCCTCACCACCGAAGACACACTGAAGACGATGAAGTCAATTCACTCCGGGGCCCACACGGACCCCTGCCCCCACCACATCTTCAACAGAGCCGCTGACACCATCGCACTAATGCTCCGACACACCATCAACCGCTCCCTGGCGAACGCCTCCTTCCCCGATGACTGGAAACCCGCCGAGATCAACCCCCTCCTAAAGAAGCCCTCGGCGGACCCCACCGACCTCAAAAACTACAGACCCATCTCCCTGCTCCCGTTCCCAGCAAAAGTCATCGAGAAAGCCGTCAACAGCCAACTCGCCACCTTCATGGAAGAGCACAACATCCTCGACTCCTCCCAATCCGGCTTCAGAAAAAACCACAGTACAGAAACCACCCTCCTCGCCGCAACAGACGACATCCGCTCCCTCCTGGACAGAGGAGAGACAGTAGCCCTCATCCTCCTCGACCTTTCAGCCACCTTCGACACAGTCTCTCACCGCACCCTAACACGCAGACTTCATGAAGCAGGGATCCGGTACAAAGCCCTCGACTGGATCCGCTCATTCCTCTCCGGCAGAACGCAGCGGGTCAGACTCCCTCCTTTCCTCTCGGACCCTACACCGACCACCTGCGGAGTCCCCCAGGGTTCCTCCCTCAGCCCCACGCTCTTCAACATCTACATGGCTCCGCTCGCCCCCATCGTCAGAACCCACGGACTCAACATTGTTTCCTACGCAGATGACACCCAACTCATCCTCTCCCTATCCAACGAACACAACGCAGCCAAACACAAGTTTCAAGAAGGCATGAAAGCAGTCGCCAAATGGATAAAAAACAGCTGCCTACAACTCAACATGGACAAAACAGAAGTACTCATCATGGGCCCACTCCCCGACGCCTGGGACGACACCTGGTGGCCCCCCGCCCTCGGAAGCCCGCCCACCCCCACGGACCACGCACGCAACCTTGGAATTATCCTGGACTCCGAGCTCAAAATGGATTGCCAGATCAACTCCGTCGCATCCTCCTGCTTCCACACCCTCCGCCTCCTACGTAAGACCTTCAAATGGATCCCCCTCGAGCACAGAAAGACCGTCACTCACGCCCGCGTCACCAGCAGACTTGACTACGGCAACGCACTCTATGCCGGAATAAACAAAAACCTCACCCGCAAGCTACAAAACATCCAGAATGCCGCCGCAAGACTGGTCCTCAACCTGCCAAGACACTGCCATATCTCCCAGCACCTGCGCACACTGCACTGGATCCCCATCGAGGCTAGAATCACCTTCAAGATCCTCACCCACGCACACAAAGCCCTCCACAACGCTGGACCAGCATACCTGAACAGCCGACTCGCTTTCCACGCACCCCAAAGGACCCTACGATCAGCCCAGCTCTCCTATGCCGTGGTCACCAGTGCCAGAAAGACCAGATCGGGAGGCCGCTCCTTCTCCTTCCTCGCGGCCAGAGCCTGGAACACCCTACCGCTCCACCTCAGACAGACAACATCACTCCCCATCTTCACGAGAAACCTCAAAACTTGGCTCTTCGATAGACCTCCTCCTTGATGGACTGGAACCTGCACCCCCCCTCCTCCCCAGCGCCTTGAGACCCTCACTGGTGAGTAGTTGCGCTTAACAAATACCTGATTGATTGAAATATAAATCCCATAGGGTATAATGGAATTTATATTTTGGCGGACGGGATATCTGTCACGGTTGTGACAGAGAAACCCGTTTGCCAAGATCTAAATCAGGCCTCAGTCTTAGTTCAGGAGGTGACTGACTCTTGCCCCACTCTGCCTGTCAGTTGGACTCTATACAAATGCACAAAAATAATAACGTTTTTTGATGTATTAAAATGTCTACCACATTTTTACCTTATAAGTGTCATTAACATATTTCTTTAACATAGTCCCACAAACTAGAGTAATTGACCAACAGCTCTTTCATCACAGGCTGCAATAAAACTAAATAAAAAATACAATTTGAAAACGGGAGACATATTTTTTTACTCTAACGGCATCAAGAGTACCACGTATGAGAGATCATCTTTTTGAGACACTATGACTAACCCTCCGTGGCATTAAGAGTTACCAAAACTTAATCAATCTATTACCACTTCATTTTGTATTTTTTCTCCTTATTTTCTTGTTTTTCTTCATTCAAAACTCTACCACTGTAGTCTTGATGTTATATATTGTGCTCTTCAAGACACAAAATGTATCTTTTTAACTAGGTTTTCAAAATATGGTATCAAACTTCCATATCATGAGTTCAGCGCATCCAATGGCACAGCAAAGGCGCAATGGACCTTAATGAAAACAAGTACATTGGGCTGGAATAAGGTGGGGGTTTTTTAGTACAAACAGGAAATGGCGCTCAAGCTATTGCGTGTGCTAACTATAGATTTATGTACATGCGGTGCTGCCAGGTCAGAGGAATAACCCGATAACCCCTGGGAATTGTATGAATCGCAGGATTCACACTGTGAAATGAGTATTGTCCTGGTTTCTGTATCTAACACAATTGGTGTTGAAATATAATAAACCTTTGGTTCCAATACTGATGCCGACCTTCACATTTATGTAACGTACTGCAAACAGACTGACGGTCTGTCAATACCCTCACCGCGTGTGCCCAGGACAATACTCAAGTACATTGGGCTCACCATGTCATGATTTGATAGTGAAAAACAGTCACTATTTGGGGGGAAGTTGGCCACTCACAGCCCTGGGCCCCAGTGCCACTGCACCTGCTGCACTTATGATAGCTATGCCCCCAAAATGGTTAAAATTCTCTCAAGGTGTCCCTTTCTAAGTATATGGTCCATTCTAAATGTATAGTATAACAGTGATCACTATTCGCTCACCATCTAAGGTTTTTAATTTGTATCAACAACATCATATAATTTTTTGCTGAACTTGGCCCTTTCTGCAGGGTCACCCACAACATTTTTTGCCTTCACCCACCTGTTTTCTGAAGCAGTTTTTGTTGACCTTTAGGATTCTGCGCAATTTATCACTGCTAACCATTGCTAAAGTGCTTGTACTCTTGCCCTTAAACATGGCAAAATTGGCTTACACTCAATTGGCACATTTAATTTACTTGTAATCCCCTAGTAATTGATACTACATGTACCCTTCACCAGTAATTAAATGCTACTAGTGGGCCAGCAGCTCATATTGTGCCACTCGCTTACATAACCTTTTAAACATGTCTCAGGCCTGCCATTGCAGCCTGTGTGTGCTGTTTAAACTGCTATTTCAACCTGGAAAAATAAAACTTTTGCCAGGACTAAACCTTCCGTTTTAATACATATGTCACCCCTAGGGTACGCCCTAAGCAGCCCAGAGAGCAGGGTGCAGTGTATTTAGAGTTGGACATGTCCGTTTAACTTTTACATGTCACTTACATTTTTGGATAATATTGGGTTAATTTATTACATTTAGTAAGTGTTAACTGTCAATTGGGAGCAGGTGGGAATCTCGAGTTTGGTGTCAAAAGAACTGGAATATAAAATCCTCTTTAATGGTAAAATCAGATTTTTAGTCACAATTCTGAAAATCGCACTTTTAGAACGTTGGCATTTTCTTGTCCCAACCAATGGGTGCCTGCAGCCTGTTCCCTGGGTCACATGACTAGGTGTAGCTGGCAGGTGGTCTTTGTATATTGCTCCCAGACAGTGAGACAAAGGAACATAGGTATTGGCAGGATGTGACATCTCTGACTTAATGAGGGGAAGTAGCTGTCACCTACCACACTTGCCCATGACAAAGGCTTTGCCTGAGTATGCTCAAAAAGGGTTTGACACTAGTCTATTGTGACTCCAAACAAGTTGGGGCCAAAGCAGGGAGGCAGGCAATTCCAAACACCACTGGGTGTGGAAACCTCCAGAACCTTCCCCCTCTCCAAAGTGGGCACCAGGTATAAATAATGGACCCTCAGACCCAACTCTTCAGCACACCTCTGGACCTGTGGAAGACTCATAAGGACTGCTGTGCTGCTCTGCCAGACGAACTGCTACTCTGTTGCCCTGCTGCCTGAGTAAGAAGGACTGGACCTGCATCTTGATACCAGGACCACCAGAGTGACTCTGAGGGCTAGTTGGCTGGCCTTCTGATCAGAGCTTCAGGGACAGAACAGGCTCCAACTGTCTTGAACCCAGCACCTGGACTGTACTAGCTGTGAGTCTTGCCCTCCATGTGGTTTCACCCCACTCCTGGACCCTTGGAAGTGAACCAGAAAGTGCTCTGCCTGCCCAGCGGTGGTCCTGTGGGCAGAACTGACGCTGCTTGATGCATCCCCAATGCAGGACCTCACATCGCAGCCTCTTAGCTCCTCAGAACTGCTGCTGCGTGAGGCATCCTGGACGAGGGATCCCGCAACACTCTGCAACCAGGATTTAAGGTACTCTTGTTCAGCGGGCCTAATTTGGTCACTTTAGCCGGCCCGCGCTCCATCGCGGTCGGCCTGAACTTGTGACTGTGTCCCGGTCCGGCGCGACCAGATAACAACAGTTGGCGCTTTGTGCTTCTATCCACTGTTTTAATTTAAATCTTTCAAATTGCAAATCAGGTTCTACCAATTGGATTTTTGTCGTTTTGGTCTCAAATAATGTATTAGATTTTGCTCCATTTTTTTAAATTGGTGTGCAATTTTTCTTGTGTTGCAGTTTCACTTTCTTACTGTTTGAAGTGCTGCATAAATATGTCACCCTTTGCCTCTAAGTTAAGTCTGACTGCTTTTGTGGCAAGCTACCAGAGGGTTAGGCACAGGTTAATTTGGGGTTTGCTTGTCTTTCACCCTGACAGAGAATGTGGTTTCTGCTTGAGTAGCGGTTCACCCCCATCAACCAATAGCCCAATTTCCAACACTCTTCATTTGATGCAGCATATTGTTTCATTTAATGAATTCCTAGTTCCTCATATTCAATGGGTGACTCAGTCAGTGATACTGCTTGGGCCGCCCGCTTCTCAAGAATGCAGAATATGTTATTTATGTAGCACACAGCAGTTTATGTAAATGCTTCTCCTTCAGAGCTTCATTTGCCCTAATGAAGTTTCTTAGGATTGTGCCCTTCTATTGCAGGCTGTTGTCTGTTGCCTCATTATCTCCCGGACTCACCCTCACAGTTCCTAGTCCTTTCCGGTGCTCCTATGTGGTGTCAGGCTTCGCTCCTGTGGTCAGAATAATGGTACCTGCTGCTTTCTGCCCAACAAGTGCTCCACTGTTGATCAGGAGAGAGCGTTGCTTCTTCTGCTTTTGCTATTGAGGTCGGGGCTTTAGGGCAGCTGTGACATAACTGTGGCATGGAAAAGACCCCCTGGGGACATCAGCCTTGGGTGGGTGGGGTGACTTATTCTTTTGGAAGTGCTGGCTTCTGCACCACTATGCTTGCCCTTCCTCGAGGAGAAATGGGAGGGTCTCAAGTGGGTGGGATAGTGCGGAATAGCACCACACGGACTTTAGAAGCCTTGAAAGTAGCTCAAGTCACCCAAACTGACTACTTTAAGATATTTTCTCAGGACTCCATAAAGTAAATACAGTTCTTCCTACAATTAATTGTAAGACCAGTTACTAAGGATGTAGTGAATGAGAATAGGTATAAGAGCCCTGATACAGTGCAGGTCGATTGCAGGGGCAGTCAGGATTATTCCCCCAATATCAGCCTCTTGAGTTTATTAATATTATTATTATTATTATTTATATCTCTAAAGCGCAGCGGTTACCCGAAGGTATCCTGGCGCTGGCTACTACCCGCTGAGCGCAGATTATTATGGAGATCCTACATGTTAAAAAGCCAGGTTTTTAATCCCTTCCTAAATGCCATAAGGTCAGTGGCAGTTCTAAAATGGAAGGAAAGTTAATTCCAGGCCCTTGCGGCACAGGTGACAAAACGTCTCCCTCCCCGCGTGGCTTTTTTGATGGGGGGTACTGTCACCATCTTAGCTCCCAGGGAGCGAAGAGTTCTTTTAGGAGTATACCATTGAAACCACAGTTTCAGATATTCTGGTCCTATTCCTTGGAGGGCCTTGAAAACGGTGCATAAGGATTTAAAACGCACCTCTTTTCTGACTGGTAGCCAATGAAGTCTTTTAATTTCCTTAGAAACAAAAACAAATTTTCGTGTGCCAGTAAGCGTTTTGCTGCCGTGTTTTGCAGAAGTTGGAGTTTATTTAGATAATGCTCTTGAATGTTCAGGTAAAGGCCGTTGCAATAGTCCAGCCTTGATAGATGTAATAACTGTGCGTTGACTGTCTTCCGGCAGAAAAGGCATTATCTTCTTGATCCTTCTAAGAGAATGAAAGATGGCTGAGGCGACGGCATTTATCTGATCACCAAAGTTAAGTTTGTTGTCAACTATGACTCCCAGATTCTTAGCTTTCCTTGTGGGTTTAGGGAGGGTGCCACCAATCGGGGGTCCAAAAATTGGCATTGTTTCCAAAGATGATGATCTCAGTCTTGCCTGAGTTAAGCTTCAGGCAATTCTGTGTCATCCACATCTTAACTGATTTCATACAGTCGTGAAACCTCTTACTCTTTTCTAGTTCCTGTCCAGGAAGCAGAGACACAACAATTTGCGTGTCATCTGCATATCAAGTAAGATAAAAGACGAAAGATCTAATCAAGGCGGCCAGGGAAGATACGGAAACATTGAAAAGAGTGGGGCTAAGGGATGACCCCTGCGGCACTCCACAGGGTAGGGAGAAAGGTTTGGAGCAAAATTTATCCAAAGACACAATTTGTGTTCTGTCAGTTAGGAAGGCTTTTAATAGCTTCCAGGCTTTGCCCTGAATCCAGCATGCTGACAAACGATCCATCAAAAGACCGTGATGGACCATATCGAAGGCTGCAGAGATATCCAACATAATCAATGCTGCATTGGCTCCCTGATCCATGGCTTCCCTGATTTCTTCTGTGGATTTTATGAGGGCCGACTCTGTGCTGTGTCCTTCTCTGAATCCATATTGAGTAGAGTCCAGAGTATGATTTGCATGGAGAAAGGCACTAAGCTGTGAGTTCATTGCTTTTTCTACCAGTTTTGCTGGCATTTGAAGGCAATAGATTGGCCGGAAGTTGTTAGGATCCTTAGGATCTAAATTATGCTTTTTCAGCAATAGAAGTATTGAAGCTAGCTTCCATGTTTTGGGGAAATGCCCTGACTGAAACATGGCTTTAAACAAAGAGGTAAGCGATATGGCAATAGGTTCAGGGGCTAATTTGATCACAGAGACTGGACAAGGATCGTAAGGAGAGCCTGATCTAGTTGATGCAAGAAGCTTTATTGTATCATTCGTTGACAGTGGGGCAAACTTATCTAAAGTGGGAAGGGGGTCAATTGTTAGTTTAGTCCCCACAATTGGAATCTCCATCCCTCCTGACGGGGAGAAGTTAAAGGACGAGAAGATGAGCTCCACCTTTTTTAAGAAGAAAGTGGTAATTTCCTCACATAGCTCCTGACTAGATTGGATTTTAGGTGGGCAGGGGGAGACCAATCTAGATACGGTCCTAAAAGTTCTTTAGTTGAACATTTGGCTAATTTAATTTGGTTTGCAAAAAATGCTCTTTTTGTATTAAATAGAAGTTGTTTGTAGACTGTAAGACTTTGTATAGTTCTTTCTCTGCTTCCTTATATTCTTTTCTCCAATTGTGTTCTTGACGCTTACAAATGAGTTTTTGTTTCCTTAATTCCTCAGTGTACCAGGGGGCAGTTGGTTGGGATTGTTTGAGATGCAAAGTTTTCACTGGGGCTAGTTATTTGCAGGCTGTTTCCACCCAATTCGTATGCCACATAGTGGCCTCTTCCACTTCTGTGGGCAACGGGCGGGCAGTCGCAATGAGCAGATCTTCTAGTTCTGTGCTCTTAATTTTGTTCCATACTCTTAGCTCAATCGGACTCTTAGGGGCCCCCATGCTGTCATGTCGATCAGGAAGGGCCAACTCAAATTGGATTGTTGAGTGGTCTGTCCAGACAAGTGGCAACAACCCAGTGCAGGTTAACTGTGGATGGTTAGAAAAAATCCCATCCAAAGTATGGCCTGCAACATGGGTGGGACCATACCCGTGTTGTTTTAAATCAACACTACTCATCATATCTATCAGGGCTGCTGTGTCCGGGTCAGTGAGTGCTTCCAGGTAATAGTTAAAGTCCCCCAGAATAGTAAATGAGTCAGTGCAGAGACCCTCCTCTAGCAGGGCTCCAACTGAGGTTAGAAATGTGTTCCTGGGTCCTGGTGGTCTGTACAGTAAAATGCCCTTAAAAGAATGATGATGAGATAGGCAAAAGCTAAAGGAAAGTGCTTCACAGGCCGGATTCGATGCTATGTGAAAGGCGGCATTAAGTGAGTTATGATATATTACTGCCAGCCCCCCCTCTCCTAATAGGCCTATTCTGTATGTGGCAGAGGAACCCAGGTGGAGTAGCTTTGACTAAGTCAGGTCCGCAGGCGTCGTCTGTCCAGGCTTCCGTGACAAACACCAATTTTATATCATGTTCCTCAAAAAGTTTTCCGCACTCTAAGTTGTGCTTTACCAGAGATCTAGCGTTAACCAATAAGCATTTTAGTGAGTTTCCCTTGAGTCTCTCAGTTTTTGCCCACTTCTTTGGCTTATTGGGTTTAATTGCCTGGAATAGAAGACAGGGAATAGCGCTGTTACAGTTGGGGCAGGTAACGGAGGGAGATGTGGGCTTTGTATAGAATGTAAGACACTTACAGTGTCTCACCCCGCCCATGTTAATAATCAAATGGTCTTATGGTTATGGCTCATGGAATAGTTACTTTTATAAGAACCCTTACATTCATGCATATAAAAGATTTACAAAAAATAAAAAAGATAATAAAAAATAAAAATTATCAGCCTCTCCAGTCAAGATTTTAAAATAACATCTAATTCTACATCCTCACATAGCGTTTTCCTGTTCACTCAATCCATTCTGTAGCTTTCGTTTCTCATCTCCAGCAGGTTCTTTCACCCTAGTAACATCTGCCACACCATTGTCCTCACTTCTCATTTCTCTCACCCAACCAGTCATGTGTTCCATCAGTTCTATAATCACAATGGCCTCCTTTATGTATGGGTCCTTTGTTATAACTTATCCTACATTTTTGGGTTGTTGGTACACCACACCAATTTGTCTGGTGCAGAATTATTTGATGATGTAAGATAGATTTTGGGATTTACAAAAGTGCAAAAACACAGTGGACAACAGCTGCTTATGTTCTGTTATTCCAGTGGGTTCATGGTAAATGTATATTTTGAATGGTGCATAATTACATAAAGTGGCATAATTTCAAGAATTTCACATAACAAGCATAAAGCAAAATTCCCAAAATTATGCAAATTATGACAGTGTGATTTAAATTTCATACAGGCCTAATTTTGAGGAAACGAAAAAAATCACCTTGTCATGGCTGGGTATTGGATAGCTCATGGCAAAAACATATGGTGGCTACTTTTGCACCTATATATATCGTCTACACACCTGACAAACTTCAAAACTAAGACAGAGAGCAAATCCAAATCAGAACAATTGTTAAAGTGCATCTTCCAATGAAAGACAAGTATAAGCAGGTCTGGCACGAAAACACCACTGCTATCTAGAACACTCATTGCAAATGCTGGACTCGTCTGATATCTGGGGAATCAACTCATCCCAGCAGGCCCTTAAAACGTACATCAAAAAAAGAATTTGGTCCTGGTCTTTTCACTCTGATAGTGCACAACTGGCAAAACGCAAACATGCCTGGATGGTTCTATCGGGGTTTAAGCCAGGTATCGCGGTGCCATATCTATCATGTACCTATGCAGCAGCATGGAAAAAAAGATTTTTGGCACTCAGGATGGGTGAATGGCCTTTCTTGTACCATCTACCAGATTGGCACCGCTCAAACAACAGTACAGTGTGTAGGGGGTGTGGGTGTACGTCGGAGTCGATTGATCATGTGGCGTGTGTTTGCCCTGCCTTACTTAACGATCAAAGGATGCTGCTACGGGGCAAATGGAACAAACTTGGTGTCCGCTCCTGTCACCAAAGCCATCTTAGCAACCATGAACCCAGAGAACCCGATGCTCAATATCCGATTCACCAAGTTCATCACAAGAGCAGCAAAAAAGTTTAACGAGGTGGGAGTGCCAGTAATCTAAACCTTCATCTTATTGCACTGGGTCGCTTCCCACTCATAAATGCAGTCAGTCGCCACCTCCTCTCTGGCCCAACTTGTCAGCGGCCCTGTGTGGTTTACTGGCTGCTTACTTCACTTCACGGCGCTGAGTTTTGCCAAGACACCAGAGTCCCCATCCTTTTCTCTGCAGAGACCACCATCCCTTTAGATAGAGCCCTAAAATGAGTCGATTGGACAGTTGGACTTCCCTGGACTTGTGCCTTGTCCGTCTTCTTTACTGTATTTTAACTATGCCTGTGCGGAAAACTACGCTACGCTCGCGGAGTGTGCGTAGTTTGCGCAACTACGCGCTACGCGAATCACACATAGCACAGTGCAAAAACGCGTAGCGTAGCGGGCATTTTTTGCTCGCTTGCAGTCCTCAACGTCAAGTTGGCGACCGCGAGCGAGCAAAATCAACATCCCGGCGAGACTTTTTCCTCGTTCGCGATCGGCAACATCAAGTTGCTGATCGCGAGCGTGGAAAATAAACCTCCCGGCGAGATTCTCAATGCGGGGAGGTCAGGTTTCTCATTGCGAGTGGTCGCTTATGCTCGCAACCGCTCGCGATGAGAAACTACCAGTCCGCGCTAAGAAAGCTGCCGCTCGAGTACAAATCTACTCGAGCGGCAGAAAACGACTGCTTGCACTGTGCATGATGCCGTTAGCAAGGATTGCACAGTGCGGACAAGCATCCGGCACTGTGCAATCATTGCGAACAGCATTTCCCTACCGCACTATGCAGTTCGCGTAGCTATGCGTAGCGTGCGTAGTGCAAAGTACACTTCGCGTAGCTACGCGTACCGCGACTACGCGAACTATGCCCAGGGTTAATTTTAACGGAATAGCTCCTTTTTAGTAACAAAGTTATTCTGTGCCTCTTGGCACATACCTTTTACAGAAAATGCATGCCGTGAGGAAAATCATGAAAACTCAAATCTGGGACCTCTGACTTTTTATAAATTTGCACCGTCAAATATTTTAACTTTTGTATTACCAATTCTCCTTTTATAACATTTTTAGAGTGTTTTTTATTGTAAAGATTTAATTAATCGAACAATAAAGTTTCTTCCATAAACTCGGGCATTCATCCTACATATATTAATATGGCGTGTGTGTTAATAAGCAGGTCTGTGTAATAAGAAGTTAGACCTGGCAGCCTTAGGGTGGTCTTCCCTCAAACTTTTTGCCTGCTTACTTTCAATTTTTGCTGTATTCTTTTTGTTGACCCTAGGACTCTGAGCACTTTACCACCACTAACCAGTGCTTAAGTACATGTGCTTCTCCCCTAACACATGGTTTGATTGACTTATCCATAATTGGCATATTTAATTTACTTATAAGTCCCCAGTAGAGTGCACTACATGTGCTCAGGGCCTGTAAGTTAAATGCTACTAGTGGGCCTGCAGCACTGATTCTGCCAACCACACAAGTAGCACTTTAAACATGTCTCAGGCCTGCCACTGCAGAGCCTATGTGTGCATTTTACACTGCTGTGTCGACTTGGCATTTAAAACCCCTTACCAAGACTTAAACTCCCCTTATTACATACAAGTCATCTCTAAGGTAGGACCTAGGTAGCGCATAGGGCAGGGTACTATGTAATTAAAACGTAGAACTTGTACTTTTAAGTTTTGCATGTCCTGGTAGTGAAAAACACCCAAATTCGTTTTTCACTACTGTGAGGCCTACCTCCCTTATAGGTCAACAGTGGGAATTCCTTATTACTCTTAGAAGCTGTAATTCCGGATTTAGAAGGAGTAGCCCTGTCATGTTTCATATTATTGGAATGGTAATGATAAATCGTCTATCGGCAAAGTCGAATTTATCATTACTATTTTAGAAATGCCACTTTTTGAAAGATGCTGCGGCAACAAATGATGGACAGAATGTTGAATGAATCAAACTTTCACCCCCAGTCAAGAGATCTGGGTTAAATCCATCGTTCTTTTGCTCACTATGTCACCCCAGTTTGGACCCAGCATATGCATATCAGTCTTGTCCCTGCTCCTCATGGAATCTGTCCAGCCCAAACTGCCAAGCCGGGTCCTCCCTGGACCGGAAACAGGCATCATGTGACCGGTTTCAGGGTAGCACCCCTCATCAGCCAGGCTAGCTTGAATCCAGTGGCACAGAGAGCAAGTGACCCTGGGGTGAATGTTTGACATTGTTCAACATTCTGTCCATTAATTGTTCTTTTTGCATTTGTTCCCCCGAGTGGGACAGGTATAGCCAGACGTGGGTCCTGTGCTCTCCATGCCTCTGGAGTTAAGCTAGCTTGGCTGACGAGGGGAGAAACCCCGAAACCGGTCCCAGACTGCTTCCATTATAATACTGTTCGGTTGTAGTGTTCGGTTAATTTGAACACATTCTGGTTTGTTGCTGGAGGGGTGAGGTTTTTTTTGCACAATTCTGTCAGTTTCACCTTATCCAAGTTTTTGGTGTCTCTGACCCAGTATTTTTGTTTGATTACTTGCCCTTTGGTGGTCTATGTGTGTGTAAATAGGTGGAATAATATTGAGTAATGATCAGACCAGTCTATTGAGTCTATTGATAATGCCCTTTCTCTGGATATGATTAGGTGGAGCGTTGAGCCTTTGTTGTGAGTTGGGCTTCTTCAAGATTGGGTCAAGTTTTGATCATCGAGGAATTGTTTAAGGGTAGAGACGTGTGTATCGTCCTCGTCATTCCAGTGAAGGCTAAATTCACCAAGAATAATCGCGTTGGAGTGTAGCATGGAATGTTTCCATTATATGTTCAATGAATAGCTGGTTGTCTCCTGGAGGGTGATAAAAGAGGTGTACTTTGGCTAGTGATTTCTCTGCTGTGTAGATTTCGGCACCCATGTACTCTCAGGATGTGAGATTGTCCTCAGGGAAAGTTTTGACTTGAAGGGAGTTCTCGTGAATGATTGCAATCCCGCCTCCCAGTTGATGCTGTTGGTGTAGGTGCCAAGGCTGGTCCCTGAATTCGACCCGCACTCAATCGCGGTCAGACTAAACTTTTGGGTTTGAACCGGTCTAGCATGACCAGATAGCCCCGGTTGGCGCTATTGACTTCTAAGCACTACAAAACAGTTTATTCTTTAAAAATTCATAACTCAACTTCTATTTATTGGATTTTTGTTGTTTTGGTCTTGTTTTGTTCTTACAAATATAATCTATTGCTCTAAAAACTGATGTGGAGTCTTTTTTGTGGTATTTTCACAGTGTTACTGTTTGAAGTGTTGCACAAATGCTTTACACATTGGCTCTTAAGTTAAGCCTGGCTGCTATGTGCCAAGCTACTAGAGGGTGGCTCCAGGTAAATGTTTGGGGTGTGTCTGACTTACCCTGACTAGGATTGTGGTTCCTGCTTGGACAGGGTGCATACCTCTGCCAACCAGAAACCCAATGTCTATCATAAAGCTATGAGGCACCTGCACAAAAGAGATTGATGGACAGTGTCATTATGGCTTAACACAAAGAGGTACTTGTGGATGTATGTAGTATTATGTAGTATGGCTGAGTTTAAGACGCAAACGATAGTTCATGCTTCCCAGTTAACAATGCATGCGACCTCAAAAGGCATAACACCATTCTAACCAAAAACACAGCACTAGACTATTAATAAAATGGATGTGTACACCAAAAACTGGATGTGTATACCAAAAAGATAAATAAATTCAATGCCCCCTTGCCTCACACATGAATGGCTCTCACTCCTCAACTAACCCATATGTTAAATCTATAACTATCAACTATATCTAACCCACAGCTGAGCTACCCTCTTCCCACCTGACTTAAACAATCCATAACACCTGAAAGCTAGTTCATAACCCCCACCCTTTTCCAAACTAGCCACATGCAAGACAACGCCAACCCGTTAAACTACACAATAAAACTATAATAACCACAAGCATTTTCAATAGCATTCATTTAAAAAATAGTATGTAGAACTTTGTTTGACATTGTACAACCTTGTCCTGGGGAGGTGAGCAGAACGGGCAGACCTCCTGTGATGCTCAATAGTGAAACATCCTGTGCTAACTCCAATGGAGATGAAGTAGAGAGAGGGGAAATATGGCTAGTGGTACTTTCCAAAGGTCTTGGTCCAGGTAAAGTGTAATGTGAATATATCCCTAGCTATCATGCCGTATTGCTTTCTTATGTGCCTTTGTGGCACATAGTATGGCAACCTGTCAATGAGCCATATGCCTTGTCAATTCACTGACAGCATGTGTCATCCTGTGAATAGCCCTCCTATTTGCCCATTTGTCAGAGAAATTAAATAGTCTGTGCCTCTGGTAATGCTGGATCCTCTGTCAAATGGCTGATTGGGACTCTTGATGTTGGATCCTGACTAGCTCTTCACTGTTGCTATTCAACATTGAAGAGCAATTAGGGTGTCCAGCCTACCCCCAATTGCTCTGATTGCTGAAGCTTATTCACAATGTTGTTAGAGAAGTGTGCCAGAGCCGTCGCCTCCTGCTCATTATTGATGGCATCTTCAGACGGTTGTGTGGAGGGAGCAGCCACAACTGCTGTGGTGACTGTGCCTGCTGTTGGGCTCACCATGGCAACAGATGTTGCGTGTGAGACATTTGAGGTGGTTACTCCAACTATAGTGCCGGAGCACATGGGTGTTTCGTAAGCAACGATGACTGTGGAAGGCATGCTGGGCATTAACTGAAAGTTTGTTGGCAGTGTGGAGAGTGGTGCTGTGATTACAGCTGAGCCAGCTGCAGTGGAGGTTGAGGTTCTAGCTGATGTTAGAACTGTGGGGTGGTGGATGTTGTTGCAGAGGTTGTGGCTGAATGCAGTATCCTGCTCTTGGTTTTTCTGGAGGATGGAGGTGGACAGTTTGTACAGACCTTATCACTGTCATTCTGTGCAGTCTCAATTGCAAAAACCATCGGGGTGTATCTGATTATGGACAAGTCACCTTCAAATAGGGAAGTACAGCTACTATGAAATGAGTGACAACTGAAAAGAGGCTTCATATGAGCAATAATTCCCTGCCTGCCTCCAGAAAAACCATTCCCAAAACCTGCCATGTCTACTTGCCCTAACTGGTGAATTACATTCAACCATTAAAATGAAGTTATATAAACATACTTTCTGTCTCACGTGAAGATTGTATCTGAGCTCCCCAGAGCTTCCCAATCAAGCACCACTCCACCCTACCCACCTCACCCCTGACCAATGACTCCTAGTAATAACCCCCTTAGCAAGTATGACCACCCACCCTGCCCCTAAAGGAGCATCTATTGGTCGTTCCACGTAGGGTCAGTGGAAACATGATGAACATGGAAGGCAGTGATGAAACCAAGCCAATGATTCTTCCCAGTACCCAGTATATGTTGGTCCAGTCCAGTGACCATTGTCTGTCGAGTCTTCCAAAAGGGCTGGCCTTTCCTTTGTCCCTCTCTCTGTTTTGCTTATTGGGTTTGATCAGTATGCCAGCTTTCCTCCCACTGCTCTCTCCTGTACTTAAGGATTTATCATAGAGTTCAACTTCCTCATCCTTACACAGAAGTCCCTGGCCTGCTTCTAAATCAGAAACAGTTCACTTGTGTCTTTGCTTTACAAACTGCAGGGCTGCTGGGCACAGCCATATGTATTTAAACTGTTTCTGAAGCAGCTCCAGTTTGATTGGGCAGAGCACCCTTCTTTTTGGAAGCATGGCCACTGAAAGGTATTTATTCAGGAGGGTATCGCTAGCACAATACTGAAACAAGTATATCTTTCTTTCCTCCATCAGTCCCTTCTCCTTCACCTATGAGTCTGCCAATTTTTTCTAAGACAATTTTTTGCTGGGCGTTAGGTTCACTTGAACGGCACCTTCCTTTGTGTTCTCTGACCGACTCTATTATGTAGATGGAATCTCCCTTTACAATGCACCCTAAATATTTCTCCAATACATGAGTAGATGCCCTTGGCTTCAGTGTCCTCCATCAGGTTACCAATTCAAACGTTTTCCTTCTGAAAATGATTTTCTATTTCACCACACGTTAGTTTGGAATTCTAAGTTAACCATTGTTGTATGGACGAGCCAACCTGTTTCTGCATTAGACTCCAACTGGGTTTCAGCTGTCCCTAATCCCTGATTTCATGTTTTATTTAATGTCATTTGCCTATGTCTGGCCTAAGGAAGGCCAAGCTGCCAGCAAGAGTCTTTTTCCGCATGGATTATGGGAGAGTTTTTTTTCCACATGGATGGTGGGAGTGTGCTGAAGATAGTGCTGCCTGGATAATAAGCAACACCACAGAGTGGGTTGAGAAGGCTTGTGGCAGGGAATGATTAGTTTCCAGGGGCTGATCACCTCCCCACCCCCTCTTGTTATTCAGCTCAACCTGGGTGCACGTGCCTCACAACCATAAATCCAGCACCTACCATTGTCCAATTTCTTAGTTTCCCCCAATGGTTTATTATGAGGCATCCCTTGTTTCTTCCATATTCGGCTCGATCAGTCTCTTCAGTGATTGGGGTCCACCCGTCGCCAGACAGAGGAGACCCCCAGCTATGAACCTAGGACAGAGGTTGATTACATTCCTGCCAAGGTGTACAAACCAGTGCTAAGCAGTCAGTGAGCGGGGGAGATGCTGAGATGAGGTTGCTAATTTCAAGGATCTCGGAGTGTTGCAATGGCATTGCCCCACTGAGGCCCAAAGTTTTCCTTAAACTGGAGTCCCACACTGGGGGGAGGAGGACTTTAGGATGTAGAACATGCTACCACTGAACTGAAGAGCTTGAGCATAGAAATGGTCACTAATTAATTGCCAAACTGATGTACAAGGCCATCATCATCTCTTGGTGGTCTTCCATCTAGGCCAATCTCCTCTATAACTCACACTAATTCTTTATGATGAAGATAGAGCGGAACTCATCGCATGGGCCCCATCATCTTACAAACCCCCTCACAGCCCCAGGGAACAGAGAACACCTCCACCCAGGTTAGGCACCAGCCCTCCGCAGCTATTTCCAGAGGGCCATGGCCCCACAGGATACTCCACATCAGTCTTCTATCAGGTAGAGGCTCGAAAACAGTTTTTGATGCACCTAATCGAATGACGAGACAGCAAGCAGCACAAAGGTGCTATTTACATTCCACCACCCTGGGCCTTCTAGCTATCATTGTTAATAAGAAACTTCACATTTATTTGTCTGAAGTAGCAGTGAACTTCTCATTGGAATACTTAGCAGATAGATTCAATCTGTAGAGATGTGAGGAGGAAAAAAGGGGATTATTATGCCTCCAAAAAGATCACAATAAATGTTGAAAGTGTACTTGTAGATGTATGCTTAGTCCCGGCAATGCCTAGCTTGACAAAGTGTTGGTGGTAGGTGATTTCAATCTGTAGTACTGAGGATCTCAAGATAAGGCTGCAATTACCCTTGATGACATACTTGAAGAACTGGGCTTCCATCAGCATGAACACATAGTTACACACCATAGGGCAACATTTTGGATTGGCTTACTACAGAAGTGATACATTTTGGCCACTTGAATAATATACCAGAGGAGCGGTCAGACCATTGTCTGGGCACCTTTGTATTAGAGATGGAACAAATTGTTAAAACCTATACCAAAAATGATCAGTGAGCATATCATAACTAAAAAGCCCTTTCTCAAGCAAAATTGAACCTTATCCTGTGGTAAGAACTAGGAAATTGAGGGACTCTGAGGACAATTGTTTCTAAAACCTGGGCACAAGCCGTGACATTTGAGCAGCACACAGCATATCTGAAACAGAATGGCCCTCAGAGTTTCATCAATGAGTGACAGACAGCCCTGAAAAGATTTTAGACATTGCTGACTAAAAGTGCTGGATCACAAGGAACATTTGAGGTGTGGATTATCTTTTTATCAATATTTTACAGCAAATAAGATAATATTTGATGATGCTTTGAAGAGAAAGAAAAAACAGTACTTAAGGAACTGTGTCATTTACCTCATTAATTTGCCATCACAACATTGAATATTGGGGGCTATGGAACATTTTGACCTTCACAAACATGCCTTGTGCACATGTGATTAACCAACCTAATTTATTTTGACAAAATCCTGGCAAGCCAAGCCTCGAGTGGAAGCAATGGCTGAAAGCGTTTGAAAATTATCTTGAAGCCATAGATGGCAAAGGGTATCAACCGGAGAGGAAAAGGCATTGGTGTTTGGGCATTGGGTGATGGAGGCCAAGAAGTATTTAATAATCTTCTGGTAGGGCAATTCATACCTTGGATTGAATATAAAGAGCTGTAGGAAAAAAGCACTTCATGGAAGAGCTAAGTGTGATTTTAGACCATCACTGTTTCTTCAAAAGGAAGCAATATGGTCAAGAGTCAATTGAAAAATATATCGCTGTGTTGAGAATTCTAGCAGCCAGCCGTGAATTTAGAAACCAGATAAACTTTTATATTTGAGACCAGTTTGCTTTTAATTGTGCTTTAAAGAAAATTCAAGAACAGCTTCTTGCTTGCAGAAATTTTCCATTAACAGAAGTACTGGAAATAGCCATGGAAATCGAAAGGTCGACAGCTTGGCTAAAGCAATTGCAATGGATGGCAAATCCTGCACCATCTGTGTGTGTTGTTCAGGACAAACACAGATACAAAGGTAACAGATTTAATGGAAAAAGTACCACAAGTTGTTTTAGGTGTAGTTCTAAGTTACACCTGGGTAATAGTCCTAATTGCCCTTTGACAGAAAAGAGATGCAATAAGTGAAAGCAGCTGGGGAACTTTCAAAGTGTTTTGTAGGGCTAGTAGGCCTTACTCAGCTGTCAATATTCATTCAGCGGAAAAGGTTGAACAGGTTTTTAACAACAATTTGGTATTAACTATTGAAGAAGAAGGTTCATTTAGCTCCATTGAAAGATTTAAGGAGCAAAGAGGCTGGGTTCACATCAGGAAAGTTTGGATTAATGTTATTGCCCACTCAGGCTCAACTATTACAATAGTTTTGGATATCCCATTTGTGAAAAAGTGTAGTAATTTGGAACTGAGTATGCTGAATGTTACCCCAAAAGCTTTTGGTGAGTTTGAGATATCCATGCTGGGATATATGGATATACTTTTGAGTTTACGGGATGTTCCATCAACACTAAAATTTACATTGTGGAACGTGGTAAGAATATTATCAAATGGCAAGATTTTGGAAAATTAGGTATTGTTTAACATCTGTGGGCATTCATGTTTCAACACTTATAGATAAAGATGCTGATGTTTATCAAATCATTAAAAAAACATAAAAGGTGTTCCTTCCCCACTTAGGATGCATGAAATGTTTTGAACGTAAATTATGACTAAAGCAAGGAGCAACTCCTGTTGTCCATAAATTGCACGCTGTATCATTGGGTGTTCGGGTAATACAAAAAGCTATTAGACACACTTTGTGTTAATGGTATAATCGATCCCACAGACTAGAATGGATATCGGCAGTGGTGGTTGCACTTAGGAAATCAGATGACAGGGGGGCGCCAGAGAACCCGAAGCAAGATGGCCGCACATTAGTGCAGCTCCTCCGGCCAGGCTTTTAAAATCCGCGCAATATCCGTCCAACCAACATCCCCTTCATTTTTTAACAGAGCCGAACGCATGCCACAGAACCCTGATCCTGCCGAACTGACCGGAAAGATCTACGTCTGCTGCGGTGTGGCTGTGACCGCACGGCGAGTGTGGCAGGCCGTGCTGGGCCCGAACCAATGTGCCTGACGCGGATCTGAGCGCTGGGAGGTGAGCGCAAAATAGACAAGCCGATCCTGCGGGGGCTGCCTGGAGGCGCAGCTGGCTGGTGGGAAGCGAGATAACGACTGACTGTCCCTAGGCGCAGGCCACGGACCTGGGTGATCGATGGAGGCCTGTGGTGCCGCACTGCCCTGAGCTGCCCGACGGGGCTGGGCCTCGCCGAGCCGTGGTCCACCGTGACAGCGGCGCAGCTGGAGCGGCTGCGGCGGGGACACACGCCGTGGTTGGGCAGCTGCTGGCAAAGAGAACCACACTGTGGGTGCAGAGAGACCTGACGACACCACTGTCAGCCAGCAAGTGGAGGTGCCATATTTTCCACTCATGGTAGGCCCCAGCCCAACACAGCTGGGGATTTCAGTGATATTGCTGCGTGTTCCCCCCCCTTGCAGGGAGGTTCGCAGGCGATGCAGGGACTCTCATACAGCACGACCCAGACCAGGGGAGTGAGCACGACAAGCGAGCAGTCTGTGTGCATGAATGGGGCTAGGCCTAGAGAACGGGCCGAGAGACGCTGCCGGCCCAGTGTGCGAGCTCAGTGCCCCATTTCGATAAATCCCCACTCCACTCTCCGGAGTATCCCACCTCGAGCTGTTGGAGATACTAGGCCCGGAACTGTGCGAAGCCAGACTTCGTGGCCCTGTCTAGCCAACGCTTGCTGCCACTTTAGCTGTGAAGGTGATTACATTGGACAAGATGGGAAAACCGGATAAAGGGCAGCCAAGGCTCACTTTTGAAGCCAAAAAAACACTGCGCTCAACACAAGGGGACCAGGGGGACTCTGAGCAAGACCCTACAGACCGGAGATTTCCACAGCTTGCGGCAACTCTGCAGGCCATGCAACAAAGCCTGCTCTCCATTGACACTAAGATAGATACTCTAAATCAGCGCATGGACTTCATGTCAGCCAAACTAGACAAACAGGCCTCCAGAATCTCGGAAGCAGAGCAACGACTGTCCACGGTGGAAGATGACATGCAGGTCACGACAAGCAAGTGTTCTGAAATGGAGAAGCTCATCAGTGTCATCCAAGTCAAAAATGAAGATTTAGAGGAATGCTCTCGTCGCAGCAACGTGCGCATAGTGGGCATACCGGAGTCCACAAATACAGGCAAAATGGAGCTGTATGTGGAGCAGATCCTCACTGAGAGGTTTGGCTGGGAAAGCTTCTCATCTGTCCTGGTGGTTGAGCGCGCCCACAGGACGCTGGTGGCGAGACCACCCCCGGGAGCTCCTCCACGACTGGTCATCGCTAAGCTATTGAACTACCGCAACCGATACTCCGGCTGGCCCGTGAGAAGGCGGAATTACAACACCAAGGTTTCCAAGTCGCATTCTACCCTGATTCCACGGCCACGGTGCAAGCGGCGAGAAGAGAGTATCAGGCTGTAAAAAAACAGCTGCAGAAGGTGAACATAACCTATGCGATGTTATACCCGGCCAGGCTAAGGATCGAGTACGATGGACAGCACAAGATATATACGTCCCCCAAGGCGGTGCAGGAATTCCTGAAAAAAGTTACAAAAACAAATGCACTCAACGATTGCAAGCAGCTGAGGACTCGGGCTTACAAACGGTATGCGAGCTGGGGTGCCTTTGGAGGCCTCCGCAAGCAGGACTCATGTGCAAGCAAATGGCCCACATCGCTGGCACACGACTGAAGCAGCCGGGGTTGTTTGGTGCTTTCCACGTCTGGCCACCTCCGTTGAGGAGGGTGTTCGTGCTCCTAACGTCCCTCCAGTGGGTGACCCCCATCTGAACTGATAAGTACTGTTTACTGTTCGGGGCTCGGGTTATTCTGGGATTCTGTCTTCAGCATAAATGGGATGCTGCTGTGGGAGGGTTGGGAAGGGGGGTGGGGGAGAACTACGGGGATGTTTTGTGTGGCTTGCTGGAACTCATGGACCCGATCTTTGTCTTGCATTTTGCCTCCACTTATGGATGTAGTATCCGTCACACCAGATGGTTGAATGAAAGGTATGAATAGTGAGTCGATCTCCTGTGTGACATGGAACGTCTGCGGACTGAATTCCCCCCAAAAAATCAGACAAGTACTGGCCTACCTGGACAGAAATTATATTAAGGTAGCTTTCCTCCAGGAAATGCATTTGACGAGACAAACCGAAACAAGGGTGGGCTCGCAATGGGCTGGGTACCGTCTAGCTTCCTTGTATTCATCGTACACAAGGGGGATAATTATACTCATAAAGAAAGGTTTCCCGTTCATAATGATTAAATCCATCACGAACGATGGTGGAAGGTACGCCATAGTTCATGGCAAACTAGCTGGGTCGCTTATTACTTTAGTGAATGTGTATGGGCTGAATACTGACGAGCCAGGTTTTTTTGTGGGCATACTGAATGTGTTACGCGAGTGGCCAGAAGCCGAAATCATATGGGGAGGTGTCCTGAACACACACTTAGACCCTAGCAGGAACAAATCAAGTCAACAGGGTGGACACTCTCCCAAAGCAGCCTGCATTATCAAAGGCGGGATGGCTGAACTGGGGCTCGTAGATACGTGGAGGCTCCGCAACACTGATAGGCTGGCGGGCACACACACATCCACCGCACACGGAAGCTGGTCGAGGTTGGATTACTGGCTGCTGAGTGAAGGTGTGAACGCATAGGTGTCTGATATTGGCATGCTACCCAGAACTTTATCCGATCACAACCCTGTCGGACTCACTTTACACATCCTGGTGTGTGTCCCCCGCCAATTTACCTGGAGATTCAGATCAGAGGCACAGCTTGACCCATTGTACACAGCCACGATTAGGGAGGCCATAACCCAATACTTTAGTATAAATGAGCTGGCGGCGGAGGAGATGCGCTATCTGTCTAAGAGACACGTGGCTCGTGCATACGGTGAAGCGGGTAGACCGGGTCACAACCTTGCTTCCAAGATTAAGATGAGAACTGATCATCACGCTATAACAAAAATCACAGACGACTCCGGGAGGGATTACTATTCTCCGCAGGCAATTTCAGAGTTGTTATGCCGACCTGTATACCTCAAAGGGTGGAACAGACCCCAGTGAATTGGATGAATACTTGTCAGACATTGCACTTGCCTGGTTGTCCAACGGGCAATGGGAATATTTATGTCAGCCGATTGAGGCGGCCGAAATACGCGAAACAATTCGGTCCCTCCCAAACAAGAAACGCCAGGGCCGGACGGTCTCGCGAGCGAATTCTATAAAGAGTTCGCGGATGATTTGATACCTCACTTGTTAGACATGTATGAGGAGGCCTATGAATCGGGCAAGCTTCCACCAACGCTTAGAGAGGCCTTGATAATCACACTCATAAAAAAGGTCAAGACACCATCCCGTTGCGAATCGTACCGCACATTGTCACTTATTAACCTTGATGCAATGATTTTGGCAAAAATACTGGCCACCAGACTCCAACCTCTAATGCCGAAGCTGGTCCTGCCGGACCAATCTGGGTTCATTCCAGATAGGTCCACGTCGCACAACCTGTGCACGATCTTTGCCATGTTTTACCTTCTGAACCCCGACCTCCAAGCCGCGGCAGTTATGCTGGATGCGGCCAAAGCATTCGATTCTGTTGAGTGGAGCTACATGTTCCGGATCTTGCAAAGAATAGGGATCCCTGAATTTTACAGTAGATGGGTGCGATTGTTATATGCCGACCCAACGGCACGTGTCCGGATAAATGGTCTGACGTCTGATCCTATCAGGATCGGCAGAGGTGCCCTCTCTCGCTGCTCCTTTTCTCATTGATGCTGGAGCTGCTGGCCTGCATTATCAGGCAGCACCACAGAGAGGCGGCTCTGCGGTTCGTGCATCGGCCTGTAGGTATACCGCTATATGCCGACGACATGGTGCTGTTCGTCAGGGAGCCGCAGACATACCTTGTGTCAATTCTACGTGAATACATTAGATTTGGGCGCTTTTCGGGGTTTAGCATAAATTGGAACAAATCGCTTGTAGTGTCGCTGACCGAGAGTACAACTCTGCATGCTCTGGAATTCCCCTTTGTGTGGTCCACTGATCCTGTTAGGTACTTAGGTATATGGATTCATCGCGACCCAGAGATAGTTGTGAGGGAAAACTACGGCAAAGCATACACCACGCTAGAACACCAAGTATCTAGATGGACAGGGATGCCGTTATCATTGGCTGACCGTATAGCCCTTATCAAGATGATCATCCTGCCTCGATTCCTGTATTTATTTAGCAACATACCCATAAAATTGACCTCTCAGTTTTTTAAAAACATACGCTTGCTACTGGTGAAACTGGTGTGGAGGGGGAAGCAACCCCGGGTGGGATGGGATACACTCATTTTGGATTACAACAAAGGTGGCTTTAACGTACCAGACATGCATTTATATTACCTCTGTGCGCAAGCGCAATACGCACATTACTGGTATAGTCCCCATGAATTAATTCCTCACGTAGCGGTGGAAGATGGCGATGCCCACCAAATCCCTTTATGCTGTATTCTATCGCACTCCCAACGGGGAATTCCTAAAGCGGAAATTAACACCATAGACACCACAACTGCAGCTTGACAAGCTATAGGGCGATCGGCAGTGAAGCTTCCACTATACGCCTCTATGCTCCCTTTGCCGCATCACGCAGCACTATCGGTAACGCGTGAGGTGGGGGCAATGCACATTCTGAGACTAGCAGGTATAGAAAAAATGCCACATTTATACCCGAATGGTAGATTTCTCACGTCAGAGGAGTTACAATACATACAAAACAAGACGCCACTATTCATGTTCACATTTCACAGACTTAAGATGGCTGTGCAGGCACACTACCACTCCTTTCCTGATGAGCCGCCAACATTGCAAACATAGCAGACGCTTCTAGTCAGCCCCACGCGGCATAAATTAGTCACCAAACTATTCAGAGCAGCCAGGGACGAAAGTGTTACTGTCGAAGCTAGAAGCCTAACCCGCTGGAATGAGAGACTTCAACCCCAGCTCACACAGAAAGAATAGGAGTATTGTTGCCAACTCACAGGCGCTCTAACCTCGAACGACAACTTGCGTATTATTCACTTCAAATGCATCCACCAAGTGTACCACACACCAGTTAGATTGTACAAATACGGTCTAAGGGAGAACGATGCATGTAAGAGATGTGGGGCTCAGGAAGCGGACTTCATGCACCTAGCTTGGGAATGTAGGTGGGTGTCCGAGTTCTGGGTGGAGGTGGTACACCTGCTTCAAATCATGTCTGCCGCTAACCTACATTGACTCCCACAAGTTTGTCTTCTGTGTCTTATGCCGCATCTCAAAGGCGCAATTGGTAAATTTACAAAAATTGCATTGCTGCTGGCAAAGAGGAGGGTGGCGATGCACTGGGAGAGCAGGGTGGCCCCACTGCCAGAACAATGGATAAAGGACTTGGTATACTGCAAGGAGAACCTGGAACTGTACGCAGAGGAGCTGCCTTCCCCCTCTAGACCCAAAGACATTTGTGAACCACTCATGAACTATCTGAGAACAAGGGAGCAAGCTATGACGGTTGGAGGGGACGGTGGATAATATACTTCACGTAAAATTGTAACTATGTAAAATGTAATGGTCAATGTGATTGTCACTGGGGGCACATGTGTAGTATGCTCAGCAAGCTACATGTTGTTCGTTTTTTTTTTCTTGATGCTTTTTTTTACAACGAGAAATACTAATATAGGGAAAAACAATATTTGTATTGTGGCCACATGGTCTACACTAAATACTTTTGCTAAATATTATAGATTACAAGCAGCTTTCTTAACTGTGCCTTGTTCAATTTCTGTTTTATCTTTCCAGAAGAAATAAACAAATTTCATGCAGAAAAAAAAAAAAGAATTCAGATGACATAATTTACACTTCCTGATCAGTAACTGTTGTGGATTGTTACTCACTTCCCAAACTCAATGAGAAAGTGGCAGCAGTGGGGAGAGCACATTATTTTACTATTGTTTACTTCATATCGGCTTATCACCAGATAGCACTGTCTGAAGGGTCTTGTGACCTAATAACATTTGTTACCCTGGTTGGGACATTCATATATTTGAGATGGCCTGGCCTGGGCGGTGCTTTTCAAAAAAGTATGGATATACTGTTGAAGGGGTTGTATAAGGTATTCACTTTCCAATATTCCATATTAATTTACGGTAAAGACCAGAATGAACACAATGCCCTGCTGGACAAAGTGTTGGAAATTTTGGAAATGGAAAGCATGAAGGTCAGGATTGACAAGTACATATTTAAATATGGGAGATATATTACTTAGGCCATACTATAACATCAGAGAGGATTGTACTGAAAACTGAATTCATAGATGCCATAAGAGAACAGAAAAAAATGAGAGCCAAAGATGTCTTTAGGTTCTTTTCTAGGGCTAAGTGAATATTATGCTCAATTAATACAAAGCTATGTGTTACATGTGGAACCCCTCAGGAAGTTGCTTAGGAAGTATGATCATTTTACTTGGGGTATAGAACTGGAGGAAGCATTTGAGACCATTAACAACTTGATTGTCACTACTGATTCTGTAATGATATTTGAGATGGTTTCTTTAATATTGAAGGGATTCCAAAAGACACTTGTCTTTGACAATGGGACACAATTTGTGTTAAATCTTGCTGGATTGAATAGGTGAAATTACCTATGTATTGCCATTCTGCTAATAGCCAACTGGAGTACCCTAAAATATTACTAAAAGAAGGCACACAGACATCCTAAGCTTCGAATCTAAATGTATCCAAATATCTCCACAAAAAGGTATGGCCTTATGACAACATGTCACACTCTGTTGCTGGGTTTTCCCCTTTTTATCTGTCAAGAGCCAGGGAAAGACAGGCTTGCTTAACACCAAAGTGGGCAGTATGTTGTGGTGGGTCTAAAAGTTGTAATGCTGTTGTGAAAGAGAGTTTGTTGAGTCAGCAGGTTTGAAGTAAGGTTTACCATAACATGATGGCAGAAAACAAATGTAAAAACATATTGGTGGTTGCAGTGCTTGTTTGTAAAAAGTGTCATGGCCCTCGTCAGGCGGTCACTGCAGTTTGCACCACCCATTGCCCCTGCCAGCACTGCCAATGACAGTACCAACACAACTACTAATGATCACACTCCTACAAGTGAGAAAATTCAGAATATTCTAGGCCCCAAAGCTATAAGAATGGCTTGGGTGGCAGGTACCTGTCATTTTTAATGTACATTGAATTAGTAAATGGGAAGACTTGGGTATATTATATGGTGTGGGCGTGTGATCTTATTGTGTAATACACTCCCAAAAACTGGTTTGGGTCAGGTCAGGATCATTTGCAAAACCTTTAGCTCAACCCTGTGTAGCTGTGGCTTTGATCAGAAATGCTTAAATAAATTAACTAGTGTAAAGCTTTACAAGCACCAGACAATGAAATTAGAAAGTCACACAAAACGAAAGATATCTGACACCACTTTGTAAAAATAAGGTATATTTTAGTGAACTTTTAGAGTCCATGATAAACAGAATGCACTGGAGGGTTCCGAAGATATAGATTTTTGAAGTAAATGTGAATTTCAATAATTTTAGTCACAACCAAAAACAAGCATTGGTAACTGTAAAGTTTGAACATTTTTGGGAAAGCTTAAAAGAGTTGTGTTCGGCTACTCCATCCCAGCTAGGGTGACAAAATCTGGCAAGGAGTAGGTCAGGGGGGCCATGAAGGAGTAGGTGGACAGATACCTGGCCATCAAAGCGTTCTCCAGTTCAGTTCTGGACTTTACACCACAACCGCCACAGATTTTAATGGAGTGGTCTTGATGCTGAGGATGCAGGAGATGGAAGATGCTCAAGGATGCTCTGGGTGCTGTGTGATTGATGGGGGTGTCCTTGTGGTTGTTCCTCAGTCCACAGATGAGGTGAGGCAACTTTGACTACAGAGGTTGGCGTCTCTCAAAGTCCTCTGTGAGCCAGTAGAAAACCAGCTGCTTCTGGGCTACCAGTCTCCATACACAGCTTGTCCAGCAGTACCCTGTGAAGAAGACTAGTGTCCCTCTTGGGTGACCAATCTGGACTCAGATGACACTCCCGGTCCAGCAGACTCAGGTGCAACTTGGCTGTCAAGGATTGGTCTCTTGGGAGGATTGGTCCTTGGGGTGCCCTGAGGCAGTCAGCGGTGATGCTCCAGAAGTAGTTACTGACTTGCTGGGTTGGGCTACTTCAGCTTTTATGGCCATGGTGCTGGTTCCATGGGGGTCAGCCGACTTACCCTTGGAGTCACGTATTTGGTCTGGGGCTTGGAAGCAACTTTTTCTCAAGCGAGGAGCCACAGACACAGTCCTCTCTTCACTAGCCCAAGAGTGGCAGGTTCAGTCTAGCAGACGGTGCAACCTCTCTTTTCTAAGTCCAGATGTCAGCAGGGCAGTCCTTCTTCAGTCCTTTCTCCAGTTCTGTAGTGATCTGAGGTTCATGGTGCCAAGGGTGCCATATTTATGCCCAGAAAGTGCCCTGGGGGGATGATATGGTCACTAGACAATGGACTACCAGGATCCCTCCTGCCCTATGACAACTTCCAAACCCAGAGTACACTATTCTGCCCACTCCAAAGATGTCTGAACCTTTCCTTGGATGTTAGGAACTTGGTAGCCAACCCTAGATCCTTGGGCTACACGCCCACGGGAAAACCTGTGTTGGGCACTGGTCTCCCTTCTCTATTCCTACCACCAGCCTGTCTACCTGAACAAAAGGGCAACCCTTCAGGAGTGTGATTGCCATTTGCCCACCAAAGGCAGCTTCACCATTGAAGCTCGCCTTTTGGGCCAACACCCTGAGTGGCTTCCTGCAATTGGAAGGTAACACCTCCACCTATAGCAGGCTTCTATTATTCCCCAGGAGGGCAGAAGGCTGTCTGGTGGACAACAGCTATGCGTGGCCGCTGGAAAGAATTGGCAACAGAGTGGCAACTTTCTAAAAGGGGGAGAGGTGTGGCGCAGCGGCCAGAGCAGCTGACTCCAGAGGGCGGGGTTAATGGCTCGATCCCCAGCGCTAGCGGCAGCTCAGCTCAACATCATGTGACTCTGGGCAATAGCTCACTTAATCTACCCGACGGCCCCAAGTGCCTTGTAACACTTAAGGGGTTGATATGTTTGCGCTTTGCAAATAGGAATCATTATTTATTATAAAAGTTACCTTTCCTTAAAAGTGACATTAACTTCGACTTGAATAAGAATATGTAAATCATGCACTCCTTGTTTGACAATGTATAATAACTTGGGAACTCTAATAACGATCTGTGTGCTACACCTTCTTGTGTTTGCCTAACATGGTGAAAATGTATGAAAAAGTCCAAGAACCAATGGTTTTCTTGGACTAAGGTGAGCACAACTTACAAACAATATATCAACAATTTTGCATTATTTCATACCATGATTATTTAATGTGTCATTTAAATTTTTAAACAATGATTAACAAGTATGTATAAATCATGTGCTCTTAATTTAATTGAGCATCAATCAAAATACATATTATACATGTTGTATCTTCTATACATTACGGTAACGTAACAAATTTAACAATTCCGATGAATCACAATCCATTTGTGAGCCCAATGCATTTCAGGACACAAGTCCCTTCGTCTGGGAAAATCTGTAACGAAACAAAAAATATCTCTTGTACATCTGTGGTCAGATAACGCATATCAACTTTATAGACTAACTCTGTATAGTTATTTGTGTATTCCTGAGTGTAAGTGAAAGGTAGCATATCAGTGTTTGGTGTTTCAACCAAAGTAATGTGCAAAAATCAACTTCACCATGCTTAAAACCGTAAATCCTCTTCACCAACCAACCCTGGTGCAATTAGAAATGTCATACCTCTTTAAAACCGAACCATTGTCCTTATCCAAGCACCTTAAGTGTACAATGACAGTGCACCGTGCCTTATGAAAACCACATGCCGATCAAGCTTTAAAAAACCAAGCTAACGGTCGCCCGTACTTACTGCATAAATACGAGGAGAAACATATGTATTAGCCGTTATGTTCCTGTATCCGCTATGACTGGGATAAAAAAAAACACAGATGAAACCTCGTAATCCTATCCAAAGAATCTCCAAAGATAATAGCTGAGAGAGATTCTTACACCCCCGTACCTGATTATGAGTAGATGCTGTGAACTTCGGAAAACAGATAGTCCCCGTACCTATATGATATAAAGAGAAACTACATCGAGTAAAAGCTGTTTCCCCGAATATAAAAAAATACTCAATATCATTTTATGCTAGTTGTCTTACTGGTTCAAGGCAAGTTAGAGTGGATTTCTGCATTGGAGTAACATTTCCTCAAAAGTGAGAGGGGAATACGTGTTTTTCTTAGGAAAGAAAGCTTACGCGCCATGATGAAGTAATGCCTGATTCCTAGTTCACCAATAACTGCGTCCGCCAAATTGGAGTATGTTCAGTGAATCTGAACGAAGCAATTAGTAAATGGGTCTGGTGTCTAGAGCTAATGAGTAATTAACGAGAGGGTGGCATCTCATAAAGAAACGTGATTGCTCTTCAAGTTTCCAATCTGAAGTGGCCGCCATCTTATGTACTGTTTAAAGACATGAGTTAGAGTCCTGATTCCTGTCTTTATATGTTTAATAAACAACTGTGGTCGCCATATTGGAAGTAAGTCCGATTTGTCACCAATATGTATTTAAAAAAATCTAATAAAACTGTGGGACAGATACAATAAATGATTCAAACGTGTCATAAAGAACACACACTTAGGAACTAATGCGGATTAAAAAGCATATGCAGATGTGAAGCAGAGCGCCTCTTCTTTATTTAATCAGCTAAGCAGAAGGCTGCGAAACCCTTAATGGAGTGTACTCGATCTAGATAATGTTTAAACTAAACGCTAACAACTGTATACACACAAAGAGGTATACCCACAAAGGGACGACTTGCTGATAAGTAAATTTATCTCCATCAATTCACTGCTTTAGGAGCCTAAAACTCACGATCAACATGAAAAAAACCTTTTCCGAACCCGTGTGTGATTGTGATAGACCTATGTTATGTGAATGAGAACTATATCTAATGTCCAAATATACTAAGGTAGAATACAGAATCTGATTTGTATCTGTGGATTGTGTATACTATTAACCATTTCAATCACCATCTTCTGAGTCTGTATTTAAGTGGATAATCCAGTGTCTAGTATAAGAGGACCTCAGTGTCTAAATGAGAGATCTAATTTTTCTTCACTGCTTCATAGGAAGCACCTCATCTCTAATTTGTCATTGAGCCCTGTTGGTCTCATAGTGTCCAGTTTCTTGAAATGACACATCAAATAATAATGGAATGAAATAATGTAAAATTGTTGATATAGTGTTTGTAAGTTGTGCACACCATAGTCCAAGGAGCCAGTTCGTTCTTGGCCTTTTCATACATTTTCACTGTGTAAGGCAAATACAAGAAGGTGTAGCACACAGATCGTTATTAGAGTTCCCAAGTTAGTATACATTTTCAAACAAGGAGTGCACGATCTACATATTCTTATTCTTTAGGAACCTCCCTTGCCTACTTTTAGATTGGAGCACCCACAAGGATTCATCATGTCATTTGAAACTATTGCGTACCATTTTTCCATAAATGCGCGATTGTGTTGTAATCGATATAACATTGGTTTAATCGCCAGCCTCAGACCTCAGGGGATTCTTTTCACCTTATGAATCTGAATTAGGGTGGAAGCGTGTAGTCGTTGGTTGAACTCGCGGCATGTTAAATATTCTAATTGTTTAAGCTGCTGCATTATCGAGCCACTCTGCACATTAAAAGATTTAACTTCCTGTATGAGGCCATATATTTCCATGGACTGTTCAGCAGTGTAGGCTTTTGTGATTGCTCGATTGTCAATGATATTTGCAATAGTTTCAAATGACATGATGAATCCTTGTGGGTGCTCCAATCTAATAGCAGGCAAGGGAGGTTCCTATAGAATAAGAAGATGTAGATAGTGCACTCCTTGTTTGACAATGTATACTAACTTGGGAACTCTAATAACTATCTATGTGCTATACCTTGTGTTTGCCTAACATGGTGAAAATGTGTGAAAAGGGCCAAGAACCAACTGGCTCCATGGACTAAGATGTGCACAACTTACAAACAATATATCAACAATTTTGCATTATTTCATACCATGAATATTTAATGTGTGATTTCTAGAAACTGGACACTATCAGACCAAGAGGGCACAATGACAAATTAGAGATGGGGTGCTTCCTATGAAGCAGTGAAGAAAAATTAGATCTCTCATTTAGACACTTAGGTCCTCTTACAGTAGACACTGGATTATCCACTTACATACAGACTCAGAAGACTCATTGATAAATTTGAAATGGGAGATGCGTGAAATGGTTAACAGTAGACACAATCCACAGATACAAATCAGATTCTGTATTCTACGTTAGTATATTTGGAAATTTTCGAAATTTCCGTAATTGGGATAAACAGGCAGAAGTGAACGAACCTGTCTGCGAGCTCATGGAAACATCTGAGTCAATTTGTATGCCTATGCGCTTTATCATGTTCTTAGGAATAGGTGCGGGGCCTAGCTCCAGGGGCCAGTGGGCAGGAGTCCAGTGCAGAAGTTTGTTGTTGGGGATGATGATTTCTGTTTTTTCAGAGATTAGTTTGAATTGATTTTTGTTCATCCAATTCCTGATGAACAACATGGTGTTCCTAAGAAAAACTCCTTGGAGTTTGTTGAGTCATTGATGGTAAAGATCAGCTGCATATCGTCAGTATAGTTATAGATCTTTACCTTCATCTGACGAAGCGTGAGTATGAGGGGGTGAATATAGATATTAAAAAGGTACGGGGACAAAGAGGAGCCCTGAGGTACTCCACAAATCATGTTGACGATGGCAGATTTGTGGGGCAAGAGCCATACTGATTGCTTTCGATCCTGTAAAAAGGATTTAAACCAGTTTAATTATTTTATTTTATTTATTTTATTTGCAGAGTTTTATATAGCGCTGGCTAGACCCGGAGGTATCAGAGCGCTTTACATGAGGATCAGCGAGTTACAGGATTACAAAATGACACCAGTTACAGGAGCCAAGTATAAACATAGGAGAAAAACAATAATTACACAATAATAAAAGTTATTAGCGCATAGCATAGCCAAGACACACGTCTAAAGGGGAATGTAAGGTAGAGGGGGAAAGGTAAAAAAGGGGGTAAGGAATGTAGATAGTGTCAGGCAGACCAGCAAGGGGGAGAGAACTTAAAGGGGACAAAACCGAAACCGCAAGATGGAGGACCCACGGGAGCCGACAGCATTGACACAAAATGGCGGGATATACAAAAATCAATACAAAAACCATAAAGGTAGCTGACTCCACGGCTCGAAGCAGGGATGGAAAGGGGAGGCAGCCACAGGATCACGGAGGGAGGAGGAGGGAAGGAAACATCACGGGGAGGACGAGGAAAAGGGCAGCACCTCTAAGACCCGCTGCAGCAATACGTTCCATCAGAATGTCATGGTTGACAGTGTCGAAGGCTGCAGACAGGTCCAGGAGGATCAAGGCCTGAGTACTGTCCTCATCAGCCTTTTCTATAGGTCTTCCATGATGGATAGTATAATAGATTCGGGGGAGTGGGATGGTCGAAAGCCTGCCTGATGGGGTTCTAAAAAATTGGTTCCTTCCATGAAGGTGCTAAGAAGTTTGGCTACGTGTGTCTCTAAAAGTTTAGCCAGAAAGGGAAGAAGGGATATGGGCCTATAATTATCCAGCTTCTGAAGGTTAACACCCTGTTTTTTTTGTAGCAGGATAATCAATGCTTCTTTGAAGGCTGACAGCACAGTCCCTTGGGTCAAGGATAGATTCAGTAGGGAGAGGATAGTCTCCAGGAAGGCTGTGAAAATGAGTTTTTGTATATGAGGCATATATATTAGCCGTTACGTTCCTGTATCCGCTATGACTGGGATAAAAACCAGATGAAACCTCATAATCCTATCCAAAGAATCTCCAAAGATAGTAGCTGAGAGAGATTCTTACACCCCCGTACCTGATTATGAGTAGATCCTGTGAACTTCGGGAAACAGATAGTCCCCGTAACTATATGATATAAAGAGAAACTACATCAAGTAAAAGCTGTTTCCCCGAATGTTAAAAAAAATACTCAATATCGTTTTATGCTAGTTGTCTTACCGGTTCAAGGCAAGTTAGCGTGGATTTCTGCACAGGAGTAACATTTCCTCAAAAGCGAGAAGGGAATACATCTTTTTCTTAGGAACGAAATCTTATGCGCCTTGATGAAGTAATGCCCGATTCCCAGTTCACCAATAACAGCGGCCGCCATATTGGAGTGTGTTCAGTGAATCTGAACGAAGCGATTAGTAAATGGCTCTGGTGTCTAGAGCTAATGAGTAATTAACGAGTGGGTGGCATCTCATAAAGAAACGTGATTGCTCTTCAAGTTTCCGATCTGAAGTGGCCGCCATCTTATGCCATGTTTAAAGACATGAGTTAGAGCTCCTGATTCCCGTCTTAATATGTTTAATAAACGACTGTGGTCACCATATTGGAAGTAAGTCTGATTTGTCACCAAGATGTATTTTAAAAAATCGAATAAAAGTGTGGGACAGATACAATAAATGATTCAGCGTGTCATAAAGAACATACCCTTAGGAACTCATGCGGATTAAAAACCAACAGCAGATGTGAAGCAGAGCGCCTCTTCTTTATTTAATCAGCTAAGCAGATGGCTGCTAAACCCTTATTAGAGTGTACTTGTTCTAGATAATTTTAAAACTAAACACTAACAACTGTATACACACAAAGAAGTACACCCACAAAGTGAAGACTTGCTGATAAGTAAAAGCTTCTCCATCAATTCACTGCTCTAGGAGCCTAAAACTCAAGATCAACATGAATTTACCTAGTTCCGAACCCGTGTATGATTGTGATAGACCTATGTTTTGTGAATGAGAACTATAACCAATATCCGAATATACTAACATAGAATACAGAATCTGATTTGTATCTGTGGATTGTGTCTACTGTTAACCATTTCAAACATCTCCCATTTCAAATTTATCAATGAGTCTTCTGAGTCTGTATGTAAGTGGATAATCCAGTGTCTAGTGTGAGAGGACCTCAGTATCTAAATGAGAGATCTAATTTTTCTTCACTGCTTCATAGGAAGCACCCCATCTCTAATTTGTCATAGAGCCCTCTTGGTCTCATAGTGTCCAGTTTCTTAAAATCACAGATTAAATATTCATGGTATGAAATATTGCAAAATTGTTAATTTATTGTTTGTAAGCTGTGCACAACTTAGTCCATGGAGCCAGTTAGCTCTTGGCCTTTTTCATACATTTTCACACTGTTAGGCAAACACAAGAAGGTGTAGCACATAGATCGTTATTAGAGTTCCCAAGTTAGTATACATTGTCAAACAAGGAGTGCACGATCTACATATTCTTATTCTTTAGGAACCTCCCTTGCCTACTTTTAGATTGGAGTACCCACAAGGATTCATCCTGTCATTTGAAACTATTGCAAATATCACGGACAATCGAGCACTCACAAAAGCCTACACTGCTGAACAGGTCAAGGAAATATATGGCCTCATACAGGAAGTTAAATCTTTTAATATACAAAGTGGATCGATAATGCAGCAGCTTAAACAATTAGAATATTTAACACGCCGCAAGCTCAACCAACGACTACACGCTTCCACCCTAATTCAGATTCATAAGGTGAAAAGAATCCCCGAGGTCTGAGGCTGGCGATTAAACCAATGTTATAGCGATTACAACACAATCGCACAATTATAGAAAAATGGTACGCGATATTGAATAAATGTTCATTAGATTTAAGTTTGTTACTTATTGAAAAACTCTTGTGAACCATCTACGAACTAGAGGAAGAAATTGATAACGTCAAACAAGATCTGTCCAACAGAATGGAAGAGGCGAACTGGAAACAGTTTTTAGAGAACAGTTTTTAGAGTACATGAATAGAAAACTAGATATTTACTGAAAAGAATTACAAGAAACTAAACTCAGGAAATTTAAATGTGACACCATAGATTACAAGCTAAACGAAGTATACACTTGGCAAAAGTGTATGCCCAACAAAGATTCACGCAAAATACGACACGTCTTCGGAAGAAAGCGTAGTATCTGAAAAAGATACAGAAATCTCACGAGCTCCTGTAAAAATCTTGCATACTCTATCTGATATTACACAGAGTCTGCCTGGAGACAAGGGTGGATCAGAACATGCTTCCACAGTTTCTTTTTTATCCCAATCCCCAGACATGGGACAACCACTGGATCATACACAGGACAAGCAAGGGGGAATTACAAAAAAATCCGGCGAGGAAAAAGAAAAAACAAAGAAAGGCCTCAGGAGTCAGAACAAGATTTAGTGATTAATATCTCATCGTCCCCACTAACATCATTTAAAAAATCAGTGCTCAACAAAGGAACTTCTTTTGTTCCGCACTTATAATGGCTCAGCATTAGAAAATGAAGTAGCTTTTTTCAAATTTATGAGAGTTCCGAGACTTAAGAATTTTTTTGAAAATGTAATTGTAGCCCAAGAAACAAACGAAGTCACAACTCCAGAGTTCAGACCAAAAAGCACATTTATGGCCCCAGTATCTCATAAAACACTTGATACATTTGAAACTCTAGTCAAAAAGGATAACAGCACCTTGGACTACAAGAATAAGGGTAAACACAAGTCCAATTTCAGTAGGGCGTAAAATAGCATCCTTCAAACATTGGCGAAGAACCGTGAGATTACTTTTCAGAAGGCTGACAAAGGTGGTGCCTTACTGCGTGCGTGATGATGGATCGTATTTTTTATCAAGAAAAAGTCACAGAACATGTCAAGGACACATCTATATATATGATGATGGACTCAGATCCTACAATGGAAATTGCAAACTTACTACAAAAGATACTGAATAAAGTTTTGGATATGGATTGGATAGATGAAAATGCTAAACAATATCTGACAACACAATTTCCAAGGAGACCCAAGTTGTACATGCTCCCAAAAATCCTTGAGAGCAAGTCAAATCCTCCATTTTGACCCATTGTGTCAGGGTGTGGTTCTCTGTATGAACCTGTTAGGAGATATTTAGACACATTTTTACAACCCTTTGTGCAGTCATGGCAGACCATACATAAAAGACACAACAGATTTTCTACAAAAACTGGTAGAACTACCACAGAAAAAGGATGAAGAATGGCTTCTTTGTACAATAGATGTGGTTTCTTTATATACATCCATTCCACATTCTGAAGGCCTGGAAGCAATTGAATGGGCCTTACTACAGCAACCAACAATAGGGGCAAACAACGTGTTTCTCTTAGAACTGCTTCATTTCTGCTTGCAGCATAGCTACTTCGTTTGGAACAGCAAATTTTACCTGCAATTGAGCGGAACTTCAATGGGTTTCGCAGGGGCACCGACATATGCCAATACATTCATGGCAAAATTCGAAATCGAGCACGTCTTATCAGACATACAGTGGACAGACAATTCGTTATTCTTTTGTCGTTACATTGATGATATTTTTATGAAATGTAAGAACACAGAGGTTGTTCTATTAGATAATATCAAGCAGTTGAACTCCAAGAATCCAAGGATACAATTTACCCATACGATCAGTAAAACAAGCTTGGCGTTCCTTGACGTTTGGATTGAACTGACAGAGGATGGCATAAAAACGAGAATGTATAAGAAACCCACAGATAGGAACAATTCCTTGTTATTTCATAGCTTCCATCCACCAAGTTTGATTCAAAAGTTACCTTACTCGCAATTTTTAAGATCCAGGAGAATTTCCTCTGACATCATTACATGTAAAACTACAATAGCTCAACAAAAGTAGCGATATAAGAACAGAGGATATCCCAATCTGTTGCTAGGGGAACATAAACGTCGGGCACTATCCATTGAACGTGACAAACTGTTGCAAAAAACGTTGAAAGAACCACCAAACAGGATGGTATTTGTATCGAGATTTTCAACAAAATCTGACAAAATCAAAAATATTATCAACAAATGGTGCCAACTTCTGCAACAGGAACCGGATTTTCACAGTCTGCTTGTTCACATGCCATTGTTTGCATAAACTAGATCACACAATTTGAAAGAAATCCTATCAAAGAAGACCCCCACCAAGGATCACAAAAGCACAGGAACCAAAAAGATGTCTTAATTGTGATAATTGTAACAATGTAACAACTGGGAGTATCCTACTACACTCATGAACAGGAGAAAAAATCAGTTTGTACCACTCAGCAGATTGCAACTCCAGCAATTTGATTTATGCTATAAAAAGCTCTTGTGGCCTGCTTTATATAGGAAAAACGGAAAGGAAAGAGTAGTATTCATAACAACAATATCAACTCAAACGTGGCAGCACATTGGATTGAATTCAGACACTCCATTGCACAGCTGAAGTTTCAAATTATCAAGAAACTGGAAACTATGAGACCGAGAGGGCTCAATGACAAATTAGAGATGGGGTGCTTCCTATGAAGCAGTGAAGAAAAATTAGATTTCTGATTTAGACACTGAGGTGCTCTCACACTAGACACTGGATCATCCACTTGCATACAGACTCAGAAGACTCATTGATAATTTTGAAATTGGATGGTGTGTGAAATGTTATGTTATGTTATTTATATTTCTAGCGCGGACAGATACTCCAAGGAGTGTCCCGGCGTGAACCTTGAGAGGTGAGGGGGAACCAATTAGATAAATAGGAATGTTTTCAGATTTTTTTTGAAGAGATGGGATCCTGAATGCTATGAAGAGCAAGAGGCAGCGAGTTCCAAGCCAGGGCAGCCTTTCAAGGCAAGGGAACTGCCCCCCATCCTTTGTAGTCGGTAACGGGAAACATGAGCCAGGAGCTGAGAGGCAGAGCGCAGTTGTCTGGAAGGAGTATAAAAGGTAAAGCGCTTCCGCAAGTATATTGGACCTGCGGCATGCAGGACACGATGTGCTTTGACCAGAGCTTTGAACTTAACTTGTTCGGCTACGGGCAGCCAGTGAAGAGCGCGCAGATGTTGTCTCACACTGCTTCTGATAGGGATGTTAAAGAGATGCCTGGCCGCCGCATTCTGGACTACCTGTAGTTTATTGAGCAGGTATCCCGGGAGGCCAACATACAGAACATTTGCATAATCGATTCGTGATAAAATTAGGGCTCGGGTGACCATTTCTTTAGCAGCCCTGGGAAGAAGTGGAAGGAATTTCCTGAGGGTTTTAAGTAACCCGAAGCAGTTACCGGCTAGCTTCTTGATCTGGGTCGAGAACGAAAGATTCTCCTCGAACCAGATCCCCAGATTCTTTGCGGGTTGCCCTGTTGAGGTTGGCATAGAGAAATCAGGCAGCCAAAGAGTTTCTCTAAACTGAGGGGGAAAGTTTCCATAAAGGAGGATTTCAGATTTCTCTTCGGTGCATTTAAGTTTGGCAGAGGCCAGCCAATGAAAAACTGTAGTCAGACAATATTTTGCGGCGGAGGTAGAACACTCATTTTTTCCCCACGTGAACAGGAGCTGGGTATTGTCAGCGTAAGCAATAATTTTGGCCCCCAGATCCTCCGCCAGTTGTACCAACGGAGTAACATAGATTTTAAACAGGAGGGGGCTCAAAGAGGACCCCGTGGAACCCCTGTGGAAACCATCTGTGGTGAAGAGGCTGATGGGGGAGCCATACCTGTTTCATCCGGCCCTCCAAAAACAATTTGAGCCATCCCCAGGCAGTGCCTGATATGCCAATGTCTGCAAGTCGGGCGAGCAGCATAGAGTGGGGAACAGTGTCGAATGCCACCGAGAGGTCGAGCAAAATCAGCGCAGCCCTCCCGCCAGCATCCAAACAATCTCGGATGGCCTCAGAAACCTCCACTAGGGCTGACTCGGTGCTATGGAAGCCCTGAACCCAGATTGGGCCAGGTGAAATAGGCCTGAGCTTTCGATAAACTCAGTGAGCTATTTATGTACCACTTTTTCACAAACTTTTGCCGCCCTTGGCAGCAGGGAAATTGTACGGTAGCTCGCTGGGCTCAAAGGGTCCAGTGTTGTTTTTTTTAGTAATGGTAAGATCTTAGCCTGTTTCCAGACTGCCGGAACAAGAGCCTCCTGAAGGGACATATTAATGAGTCTGTTAACTTCCGGGTTAACTGTCTCTGCTACTGCTGCAAGCAGTCTGGCTCCGCAGGGATCCGACGGAGAGCCTGATTTCAAGGACTTAAGGATTCTAAGAGAGCTGGGCAGGTCGATGGGTTCGAAGGCAGTCAGCGAATAGGGGGAAGAAGCGGGCGAAGCCCCGGGGAGCAAGGGCACAGCCGTGTCCATGCTGTAGGAAGTAAAAGACACCTATATATCGCAAATTTTATCGATAAAAAAACAGGAGAGTTTTTCGCACAAGGCGTTCGAGGATGGGAGCGTACTCCGTTCAGCTTTAGGAGCCAGAAAACTCTGAACAATAGAGAAAATGTCTTTAGTATTGTTCCTGGCTAGGTCAATGCGGGCTGTGTAGTAGAGGCTTTTTGCATGGGCTATGGCGGTGTAATAGAGTTTTTGTTTTTTCCTAAGCATAAGCTTCGCCAAAGGGCAAAATTCGTTATGCCAGCCTCGCTCCAATTTCTTACACTCCTGCTTTAATTCCTTAAGTTCGGGCGAAAACCAGGGTTTTGAAGGAGGTTCCCTGGAATGCTTATGGAGGGGAACGGGGGATAAAAGATCCATTGTTTTAGAAATCCAGCTGGTAAAACTAACAAGGCCCCCTTCTAGGTCATTGGCGGGCACGGGCCTGGAAGCCGCCAGCGCCTGGCTAAAGGCAAGAGGGTCAATTTTGGCGAAGGCAGGGTCGCAACTGGTCCTGGCCGGGGAATGAGTGCCTGCTGCCACCCCTGAAAAATACATCAAAAAAATGGTCAGACCAGGACACCGGCAGGGGGTCATCGACCGGGATGGGAAAGTTAGAGCAAATGGGGTCAAGAGTATGGCCCCCAAGATGCGTCGGGCGACTAACTAAGCTGGGCGAGGTTCAGTATATCCAGGAAGTCATGAGTATCCCCAGCATCAGCCTGGTCAAGATGTATATTCAAATCCCCAAGGACAATGTATTGAGCAAAGCTTAATGCCATGGGAACAAGGACATCCCCCATTGCTTTAAGAAAAGACCCTGCAGGGCCCGGGGGCCTATAGATCAGGGAGCCACCCAAGGAAAAATGTGCAGAAATGCAGATACTAAAATCCGGCGCTTCACATTCCCCCAACGGTAGGGCCTCACCCCGATGGAAGACCCACTTATCTATGTATATAATAGTCACCCCCCCCCCCTCTTCCGCCTGTGCGGTCGACTCTAGAGATCCTGTAGCCATTAGGAATGACCATCGTAACAGTGGGATTGGAAAATTCATCCAACCATGTCTCAGTAATAAACAGAAGGTCAACTGGTTAATCAGAGAGGAGGTCAAAATCATCATGGCAATGCTTCCTTAGTGACCGAGTGTTAATCAAGGCAGCACGAATTAGGGGTCCCTGCTTACCTATACTGGTGGAGGAACTGGGCTGGGCGGAGTCAGCAGAGCCGTAGCCCAAACAGAAGCCACATATTGGGCATGTGGTGTCGGGGGGCACTGACACATCCCCACTGCTCAAATGGGAGCATGGACGAGGGCGGAGTATCCGCAATTACTCGCTGCTATAGTGCCGCAGGCCCTCAGGTTGGGAGGAGGAACGGACATCGAGGCTGGCGCTGGCCGCCTCCGGGACACTGACTGGCGCAGACAAGCTTGCCTTAGGCGCGTCCGCGCAGCGCACATATTTATGAGGGTAATTCCGCCGACAACTAGAGAATGCACTGCCCAAAATGGCGTCTCTCGTTGTCGAGCGGAGAAAGCAGGAAGTAAGAACCCCAGGGGAAGTCAGCACATCATATTCAAACAGTAGTTCCCAACAATAAAATACATTTTAAAATGCCTAAAAAAGTTTATAAATAGCTATTAGATTCTCAACAATAGCAGCGAATTCAGTGTGCAAATGACGCTAAGTAGAGTGAAAATCAGCAGAGAGTAAGCGGAACAAACCCCTCAAGGCACCGGCGTCCGCGCAGCGCGCATATTTATGAGGGTGATTCAGCCGACAACTAGAGAGCGCACTGCCCAAAATGGCGTCTCTCATTGTCGAGCGGAGAAAGCAGGAAGTAAGAACCCCAGGGGAAGTCAGCACATCATATTCAAACAGTAGTTCCCAACAATAAAATCAATTTTAAAATGCCTAAAAAAGTTTATAAATAGCTTTTAGATTCTCAACAATAGCAGCGAATTCAGTGTGCAAATGACGCTGAGTAGAGAAATGGTTAACAGTGTACACAATCCACAGATACAAATCAGAATCTGTATTCTACGTTAGTATATTCGGACATTAGATATAGTTCTTATTAACATAGCATAGGTCCAGTGGTGGCTGGTGGGATTTGGAACTGGTGGGGCGTATGCAGACCGAATCAACGTATGTGAGCGAGCGCAGCGAGCGAGACCGACTGGCAATAAGGGGGGTTCGGGGGGTTCTCCCCGTGAAGAAATTTTTACAAATTGGCATCTTTTTGGTGCGATTTTCAGCACTATTTCTGTGATAAATGTACTAAAAATTCAGTTCTTCTAGGCATTCATAAAAGAAAACTCATACATTATTTCAGAGAATTTCTGGGTTGCCAAGCAAGTCTGACTTCTGAAGAGGGGTAGGGTACTAAGCAAGACTGCTTTGGCTCTACCCTTTCCAATAGAAAACACTAGTTAGCGATGTGAACAAGTTCAATGGACAAATCTGGGGTCTAGGGAGAGTCCCTCTCCTGAGAAAGAAATTTAAAAAAGATTGGCAAATGGTGCATTTTAAAGCAAATGAATGCAGCGATAAAGCAGTGGGGACGTATAGTCTTGAAATATTAAACACATTAAAACTGCCCCGTATGTTCTTGCATTAATTTGTTCAAGTTACTGTAATATGTAAATTGCTCCCCAAGATTACACATGAAAATTCCCCATACAGCTCGAATGAATGCCTTCTGCAAAAATCTGTGTAAATGTTACAGGTTTACCATGCTTCTGGGATTAATAAAGTCTGAACTGCTCGTGTAGGGTGACATAAACACATTGGATTGTTCACGCGCCATCACTGCTGCAAACGGCTTGGATACATAACTTATGACAGGGGTGCAGAATAAAAGAGCTATAAATGACTTGGATGCATCGCATATGACAGGGTTGCAGAATACTTTAAGGGCAAAGAAAGCTTCGTACGTGGTTTGAATACACAGAATATAACTGGGATGCATAAAACATTACTGCGAATGACTTATGTACATTTAAATCATCAAATGCTGTAACATGCTTTCATTCTATAAATATTTTTATAATTCCTATCAAAAATACACTAGAGAGGAGAAATACAATGTTACTTAAAGGCCTGGGTAAATGACTTACTAATTATCGAGCACCCATCAAGAATCAGCCTCTTGTAATTGACACAGGTTTTTGGTATTAAAAATGGAGTTTCTGACATCATAAAAGGGTTTTCTAGTTATGCAAAATGGTTTTGTAATAATGTAATCAGATTCAGCATCCAAAGGGTCTTCCTGACATCACAATAAATCTTCCTGCTATCAAATGCAGCTCTCTGACATCACAACAGGTCTTTCTAATACAACAATAGAGTCTATAACAGCACAAGGCAGCTTTATTCCATCAAAATAAGTCTTCTAACTTACTAATAGAGCATCATGACATTACAAAACGTTGCATGACATCACAAAAGAACTGACATAACAATATGGTTTAATGACATAACAATATGAATTTGTGCCTGCACAAAAAGCCTTACTGCAATCACAGTGGGTCTTCTTGACATGACAACGGGAGCGTCATGACAACAACACAAGGATTTCTGACTTGACATGGGGATCGTGACACCAGAGAAGGACCGTCTGCCACCATACTCGGACTTTCAAGCAACAAAACAAAATTTGTTGGCATGACAATTGGACCTCCTGCCATCACAATAAGGCCTCCTAACAGCGCCGGTAAGGGGGCTCCCTGAATTCATTTAATGCCTCCCAAGCGTTAGAAGGGGGCTTTCTGACCTTGCATTGAGGTCCACATTCTATGCCTTTCAAACCGTACCACAATGTTTTCTGGCATAGCAAAGACTGCTGACATTCCAATTAAGATAACTAAATGAAACAAAACGAGGCTGATTCATGCAAAAAGACGTATGATATTACAGCCGGCCAGGCTAACTTCAAGTCCTTTTTCACAAGCCATTTCTCGATCTTTCGCCTTCAGTCATTTGCGCTCCAATGGTAATCGTCTATCGTTTTAACTCCCTTTTTTTTAAATCTAATTGTCATCGCACTCTGGAAGGATGAAAGGGTGAACTCTCTACTGCCTGCGTTACAGAGGCGCACACGCACACTGAAGAATCCACTTGCTTTAATAGGGAAACTATTATACCAACAATTTCGCTATTGTCAGGAATGTAACGGGGGCCTTGTTCCCAGACAGAGCCGGGAGGTTCTCAGACCAACTCCTGGCCTCCTGCCTCCCCCGCTCCAGTGCGCACAGAAGCCCGGAGCTCCGACAGTGTGGGGTCGGGTTACTTCAGAGACAACGACAAAGGCATGGGACCCCTTACCTGGCTCTCCCTGCACAGAGGACGCCTGTGCCAGGCTTACAGGTCCCTGTGTGCAAAGAATCCATAACCGAATACACCTTTAACTCTTCGCTGGTTTTTGAAGTTACATCTATTTGCATAGTGCACGTGCTGTCGTTAGCTAAGCCTTCAGCGACATTCTTTTTACATAGCGCTTTCTATTAATTACGGAGCTTTATGAAGCGTCACCTGTATCTTTGCAGCTACTTCAGAGCGTTATTGTGGCATCAGGAAAAGTATGAAAGAATGGTGGGTTGCGAAGTTTCAGCCAGAGAAGGGGAGGCCCGAAGCTGACATTTTATATCGCAGTCCCCAGCACAAGAAGTTTTGCCTTAAAATCTTTGTGAGCAGATGAAGTTTGGGAAGCGCCTCGGACTTGCAGTCAGGGCATTTCTCGACCCATGATCCGGGACTATTTAAGGGTCCTCCTTCCTCCTTGTTTCAGACCCGTGCAGTCTCTGGGGATCCTGTGCGTCATAGCAGGGGAGTAGCTATGAATAGTTCAGCAGGTGCTGTGGCGCCGAGTCCCAGCGCTGTGAGGGGGCCCACTGCACCACAATTGCGGATGTTTGTTCTACCCAAGCACTCATGCCGCATCACTGCGTCATAATGGACAGCAAGTTTCTGTAAATACATCCCCCCCGCATGCAGTCGCGGCTCGCAATACTCGGAGGGGGTCGAGGGGGCGGGGGGGGAGTCGGTGGGGGATTTTAAAATAGAAAACAAAACTTACCTGGTCCACGCCGCCTCTGTTCCTGGGCCGGGGTCCCGCGTTGGGGGCTGCTTGGTGCCTTCTGTTCTGCTCTGTCCTGGGCCGGTCCTGCACCTTCTGCACAACAGCCCTCAGGCTGCGCGGTGTCTCAGGCAGCCAATCCAGATGCTGCATTAGCAGCGCCAGGATTGGCTAGGGCATGGAGACGGCCCGCCCATTAGGAGACCGGGGGCTGCTGCATGAAGCAACACTCGGCCTCTCGGGTCCCCTCTCGCTCTCCCATGATAGTAGGTGGCTGGCCTGTAGTGCGCATGTTCGGGCTGGTCATAAAAATGACCAGCCCAAAATCGAGCATGCGCACACTATTGCAAGCGCTGCTCTGCTGTCATGTCACTCAACCCTTAGTAACCTTTAGTTGCTGTCGCAGAGAGCCCCGCCCCCGCCCCCACCCCCTTCAGCGGCCGATTGCCTGAGACTGGCATGCCGACTGCGAGCGGAGTGACGAGCGACTAAGTTGCTTGCGTGAATGGGGCCATGTGGCTAGTGGGGCAACGCCCCAGCGCCCCAATGGACGCACCGCCACTGCATAGGTCTATCACAATCACACACAGGTTCGGAACTAGGTTTATTCATGTTGATCTCGAGTTTTAGGCTCCTAGAGCAGTGAATTGATGGAGTTGCATTTACTTATCAGCAAGTCTTCCATTTGTGGGTATGCCTCTTTGTGTGTATACAGTTGTTAGCGTTTAGTTTTAACATTATCTAGATCAAGTACACTCCAATAAGGGTTTCGCAGCTATCTGCTTAGCTGATTAAATAAAGAAAATTCGACTGCTCCACATCTGCTGATGGTTTTTATTCCGCATGAGTTCCTAAGTGTATGTTCTTTATGACACGTTCAAATCGTTTATTGTATCTGTCCCACACGGGAGACATCCTTTACTACGCAACATTTACAACGCGATGCTTTTACATCGCGGTCATTACAACGCAAGTCGTTACAACGACTTGCGCTGGATGGTGCTCTAACCTAAGGAATAGTATGATTTACTAGTCCAACACCTTCCCTACTGTACATAGACTGGAGTTGGAATAGTAAATCATACTATTCCTAAGTCCAGCGCCCTCCAGCGCAAGTCGTTGTAACAACTTGCGTTGTAACGAACGCGATGTAAAATACTGCTTTGTAAATGTATGCGTAGTAACGTCATACATTCGTCCCACACTTTTACTAGATTTTTTAAAATACATCTTGGTGACAAATCGGACTTACTTCCAATATGGCGACCACAGTCGTTTATTAAACATATTAAGACGGGAATCGGGAGCTCTAACTCATGTCTTTAAACATGGCATAAGATGGCGGCCACTTCAGATCAGAAAATTGAAGAGCAATCACGTTTCGTTATGAGATGCCACCCTCTCGTTAATTACTCATTAGCTCTAGACACCAGAACCATTTACTAATCGCTTCATTAAGATTCACTGAACACACTCCAATATGGCAGGCACAGTTATTAGTGAACTGGGAATCTGGCATTACGTCATCACGGCGCGTAAGCTTTGTTTCCTAAGAAAGTACACATTACCCTCTTGCTTTTGAGGAAATGTTACTACGATGCGGAAATCCACTCTAACTTGCCTTGAACCGGTAAGACAACCAGCATAAAATGATATTGAGTATTTTTTAACATTCGGGAAACGGCTTTTACTCGATGAAGTTTCCCTTTATATCATATAGGTATGGGGACTATCTGTTTTCCGAAGTTCACAGGATCTACTCATAATCAGGTACGGGGTGTAGGAATCTCTCTCAGCTATTATCTTTGGAGGTTCTTTGGATAGGATTATTAGGTTTCATCTGGTTTTTCTTTTATCCCAGTCATAGCGAATACATGTACGGATCGGCTAATATATATGTTTCTCCTCGTATTTATGCAGTAAGTACGGGCGACCGTTAGCTTGGTTTTTTAAAGCTTGATTGGCATATGGTTTTCATAGGGCACGGCGCCCTGTCACTGTACACTTAACGTGCTTGGACAAGGACAATGGTTCGGTTTTAAAGAGGCATGACATTTGTGATTGCACCAGGGTTGGTTGATGAAGAGGAATTATGGTTTCAAGCATGGTGAAGTTGATTTTTTCACATTACTTTGGTTGAAACACCAAACACTGATATACTACCTTTCCCCTACACCCAGGGATACAAAAATAACTATACAGAGTCAGTCTATAAGGTTGATATGCGTTATCTGATCACAGATGTACAAGAGATATTTTTTGTTACGTTACAAATTTCCTCCTGACGAAGGGACTTGTGTCCTGAAATGCACTGGGCTCACAAATGGATTGTGATTCATCGGAATTGTTACATTTGTTACATTTGTTACATTACCTTAATGTATAGAAGGTACAACATGTATAATATGTATTTTGATTGATGCTCAAAGAAATTAAGAGCATGTGAAATATACATACTTGTTAATCATTGTTTACATATTGAAATGACACATTAAATAATCATGGTATGAAATAATGCAAAATTGTTGATATATTATTTGTAAGTTGTGCACACCTTAGTCCAAGGAGCCAGTTGGCTCTTGGCCTTTTTCATACATTAAATTCGACTTGGGCATCATGTTGGGTTTAATGGTACAATCGGAGAACCCATTATAGTAGTCGCATTCAGAAGTTAGTCAGGCTGGGGGGGTCAGCCGATAACTCTGTGTTAGCCAATGGGGCTACTATCTTTTCCACAGCAAAAACGACAATTTGGAGATTTTGCTTTTAGGGCATATTAAAGATATATGTCTTACTTAATAATATATAGCTCCCTGCCTTATGGCTCAGTAGGGTTTCCTTAGGGGAGACTTACATATATTGTAAGGGGAATTGGGGGCTAAGCTATTGGTTTAAATGGCAAAGTTAAACTAGCAGTTTTAAAACTGCTCTTTCAGGCTGAAGTGGCAGGCTGGCTGCCATTTTCTACTTTTGTCACACACAGGGTGGCACAACCAGTGCTGCAGCCCTGGGTGGACACTCTGTCTTACATGCCTTGGATACCCTGGGTACCATATACTAGGGCGTTATAAGTAAATCAGTTTATGCTAATTGAATATAGCCAATTCAACATACATTTTGTAATGGATTACAACACCACAACTGAGGTTTGGTTAGCAGGTCTCAGTGAACTCTCAGAGTCAAAAAATCTGCACCATCAGTTCAAACTTCTGGGGGCGATCACGCAAAAAGAGGCATTTCCTTACAATCAACTACTGTTGTTGTGCTCACCTCTAAGTTAAAAAGTGCTACCATGTGGCAGCTGTCATAAGTGCCGGTGTTGACAATTAAGTGCCGGTGCCGAGCACCAGAAACCACTGGCTCAAATTAAGCACTGGGTGGCTGATTAGGTCATCATCAAAAAACCTGTTAGGGTACCCAAGGGTGAGTTCACATTTTTCGAGCCATTACAAGTTTAAAAAGTTGCCACCTCCACAGTATTACTCAAGGATAAGGGTTGGTTAAAAAAAAGCTCAAACCAGGGCAGGTTGACATTCTTCAGAAAAATAAATCTAAAGGTGCAGCACATTCATGGGAGGATTTTGATGGTTAAAACCGAAACCTTGATAATTATGCACGTGAACAAGTGTTACATGATTACTCTGATATGCTTGCTTGTAACCCAGGTAGTCAGTCAAATGATGTTTCACTCAGTAACAGTGATGATACTTTTACAGGGTATGCCTGTTACAGTTGAAATAGTTAAAAGGTCTGTAAAAGTTCCCACAAGATTTAAATATTTTGTTCTGTACTCATGTTTACTGTTTCCTTTTAACTTGTTTATTTCTTTTTACATTTGTGTTTCCTTGTCCTGTTTTTTTTTCTTTTGCTGTTTGGAAAAAGGGATATGTTATGCTGTGCTTTGAATTGTGCCCCTTCGAGATTGCTGTGTATTCTTAAAATCCTCTGTAGGCATTCTTTATGATCTGATGGTCCTCACCTCATTCCTTCTGCTGATGATGAGCTGCATGCACCCTGAGAGTCTGATGCTTTCTGCCCCTTCGTGCTCATACTGGTATTTCATCCAAAATTCTTCACCATCGTGGCTTGTGTATGGCTGAGTCACTATGAACTATCATAGCACAAGGCAAAATTACATCTGCCTCGTCCTCTGACTAGATTAGTTAAGGAGGTCTGTTCTTAATTGACACTGTTCATAATACAAATTGCAAGCATTGCCGGAACGCAAAATAATGACCACCCCCCCAAAAAAAAAAGTGAAAAGGGTTGGGGGCACCTGAAAGGTTGGGCTCCCTCGAGAGTCACAGGGGCTGCAGGGGCCTGCGTGACGCCCCTGCACAGCTCAATTAGAGAAGGATTCCTGGGTCTCACCATTCCTAAAAAATCATAGGCAGAATGCAGTTATCTCCATTAACCCCAATATGCAGTTACAAGAGTACAAAGCGTGCCTGGATGATAGGCTGTGTGGATTCCGAACTCACCAGTGCTTAATTTGTAATAAAATATGTGCCAGGACCCTCGCCAGTAGGCCACTGCAGCTTTAACCACCCATTGCCTTGCCAGCACTGCCAACGACAATACCTATGCAACTACCAACTATAATAACACTCCTACAAGTGTGATTGTTCAGATTATTTCAGGTCCCCAAAGCTATAAGAATGGCTTGGGTGACAGGAAGTAATCGTTTTTAATGTATATTGAATGAATTGCTGCGGTTCTGCTCATCATGTGGTAGATAGTGCCGGTGTTCGCAATAAAGTGCAGGTGCCGAGCACCAGAAACCACGGGCTCAAATTAAGCACTGCTATTAACTATGCTGATAGCTACAGGTGCCTGTGAGCAGGGTCGGATTGGGATCACAATTTGGCCCGGGCACTGACGAAAAAAGTGGCCCACATTCGTGGGGCGTGGCCCACATTCGCGGGCGTGGCCCACATTCGCGGGGCGTGGCCCACATTCACGGGCGTGCCCTTTCATGAAACACACAATGAATGTAAGTAGGAGGATATTGTTCTTGGGAAGGACACAGGGCCAAGGTGACAATGTCCTACAAGCTGAACAACTGAAAAACAGTGAGGCCCCTTTCTATTACAAAAGTTCTTCCCAGCCCTCCAAGGCAGGAGCACCTGAAAAGCAGCGAGGCCCCTTTCTCTTCAAAAATTATTCCCCAGCCCTCCAGGGCAGGAGCACCTGAAAAGCAGCAAGGCCCCTTTCTCTTCAAAAATTATTCCCCAGCCCTCCAGGGCCGGAGCACCTGAAAAGCAGCGAGGCCCCTTTCTCTTCAAAAATTATTCCCCAGCCCTCCAGGGCAGGAGCACCTGAAAAGCAGCAAGGCCCCTTTCTCTTCAAAAATTATTCCCCAGCCCTCCAGGGCCGGAGCACCTGAAAAGCAGCAAGGCCCCTTTCTCTTCAAAACTTATTCCCCAGCCCTCCAGCGCAGGAGCACCTTAAAAACAGTGAGGCCCCAGCTATTTGTAAATTACTCAGCCCTCCCCAGCCCTTCACTGCCTCGGGGCAATGGCCTGGCAGGAGAGGGGATAAAGCAAAAAACACAGCTGCTGGGCCATCCATGGGGGTGGGAGGGAGGCTAAGGTGAAGATGGTGCCAGTTCCCAACATTACCTGGCCCCCACAGCGAGACCCATTCTTCCTCGCCCACTATGCCCTGAATGAGAAGGGCTGTGGGCGAGATGTTAATGCAAACACTGTTTCAGGGCTGCGTGGGCCCCAGGGGGGCAGAGGTGAAAATGGCTCAATGGCCTGAGCAACACCTGGCCCCCTGGGAGGCCGATTCTGGCACACAATCACCCCTCCCCAGCCCACCATCAGCGTGATTGCTTGGCAGGGCAGGGGGTCAAGGAGAGGCCACAGCTGATCATCACTGAATGGCCGCACAGCGAGGCTGTTTTCCTCTCCCTGTCCAGTGCTCTATGTGGACTGGGAAAGGGGGAAAAACGGCCCACAGAGGGTACTGAGACACCGGACCTTCGGCCAATGCCCGAGTGCCCGCATTACCAATCCGTCCCTGCCTGTGAGATCACGGTGGAGTAGATTTTGTGCCCCCCAACCTGTATCTCCCTGGCCAGTTTTTTAGGGCATTCGATATTACCCAATCACTATGACCACCCTGCGGTTGAGCAGCAGACAGATTGTTTCCAATAGAATCTACATGTGTATCCACCTCTATAAGTTCATCCTTACAAATGTTCTGCCGGACTGTAAGTTAAGGGCAGTGGCAACTATGACCAAGCCATCCACCCAGGAGATAGCTATGGTACCAGCACTAAGAACCCTTGAAGAAGGAGGTTAGGAGCCTGAAGAAACCTGCGTTATATGCACCCTTGATCCAGAAGGAATTGGCTCTTACAAGAGAGGCCCTGAGACCTCTGAGGTTGCACTCACAAACTCGAAGGGCTTCCATATCTGGAACACTTCTCAAGAGCACAAAGACAGTATAAAACTCTTGAAAACAATAGACGTGAGTCCTGTACATCTTTTATTTCCTAATTTTATGGTTGCAAGTTGTGCGGTTAAACCAAACACAAACACATATCTCTCTAAAGCAAAGCCTTGCTGGTCAGGGAATCAACCATGTTGATCCTAAGGATATCTTTAGGGGAAAGGTGACTTTGCCCTTGTGAGCCTCCTGACACAGTCAGGTGGGAATTCTCTCACTTTCTGGCTATGTCCATACTTTAAAGTGCAGCCCTGGAGCTGAGTATCCAAGAGACATTGATAAAGATATTAAGCCATTGTCCAACATACGCTCATTTTACTTAGAGATTTTGGCAACCTTCAAGAATAAATGTTACTCTAAGATTTAAATATACAATTCTCATTGACAGCTTGCGAATTTGTGATCCACAATGAATAACGTTGCTTTCTTTTCCTAGAGCAATGTCTAGTTAATTGTTATTGCTTTTAGATGGTCTGAAGTTTGCCTTCTTCAGCTCAATCAATCAATCAGGGATTTGTAGAGTGCACTACTCTCCCGTGAGGGTCTCAAGGCGCTGGGGGGAGGGGGTTTCGGGCAGCTCCGGTCATTCGAAGAGCCAGGTCTTGAGGCTCCTCCTGAATGCTTGCAGTGTGGGGCTTCGTCTGATGCTAAGGGGGAGTTCGTTCCAGGTCTTGGCCGCGATGTAGGAGAAGGATCTGCCTCCCATTCTGGCTCTGTGGATGCGGGGGATTTCGGCCAAGACTAGGTCAGCGGAGCGGAGGTTTCTCTTGGGGGCGTAGAAGGAGATTCTTTCGTTGAGGTAATGGGGTCCGGTGTGGTGGAGGACTTTGTAGGCATGTGTGAGCAGCTTGAAGGTCATTCTTTTTTCGACGGGGAGCCAGTGGAGGTCTCATAGGTGCTGGGTGATGTGGTCTTGTCGTGGGATGCTGAGGACGAGTCTGTCTGCGGCTTTCTGGATGGTCTGGAGTTTGTGGAGTAGAGATTTGTTGATTCCGGTGTAGAGGGCGTTCCTGTAGTCCAGCCTGCTGGTGATGACTGCGAGGGTGACGGTCTTCCTGGATTAAGGGGGGGGTCTATTTGAAGGTCTTGCGGAATGTTTGGAGGGTGTTGAAGCATGTGGAGGATACGGCATTGATCTGTTGGTTCAGGGTGAGGGAGGAGTCGAAAATGATGCCGAGGTTGCAGGCGTGGTCTGTGGGTGTGGGAGGGTTACCGAGGGTGGGGACCACCAGGTGTCATCCCACGCGGAGGGGGTGGATCCAAGGATAAGGACTTCTATTTCTCTGAGTTGAACTTCAGGCAGCTGCTGCTCATCCAGGATGCGATGTCCTTCATTCCTTCCTGGAAATTATGCTTGGTGATGTCTGGTTCTTTGGTGAGGGAGAGGATGAGCTGGGTGGCATCGGCGTAGGATACTATGCTGAGTCCGTGTTTCCTGACAATGGTTGCGAGGGGTGCCATGTTGGAGTTGAACAGCATGGGGCTGAGGGATGTTCCTTGGGGTACTCCGCATCTGATCTCTGTGGGTTCGGAGAGGAAGGGCGGGAGTCTTATTCTTTGAGTTCGGCCGGCGAGGAATGAGCAGATCCAGTCTAGGGCAGTTCTCTGTAGGCCGGCGTCGTGGAGTCTGGCGGCTAGTGTGCGGTGGGAGATGGAGTCGAAGGCTGCTGAGAGGTCTAGTAGAATGAGGGCTGCAGTGTGGCCTTTGTCGAGCAGTGTGCGGATGTCGTCCGTCGTGGCTTGGAGGGCGGTGTCGGTGCTGTGGTTGCTGCGGAAGCCGGATTGAGATGTGTTGAGGATGTCGTTGGTTTCTATGAAATTCGCTAGCTGGATGTTGACGATCTTCTCGGTGACTTTGGCGGCAAAGGGGAGGAGAGAGATGGGCCTGTAGTTCATGAGGTCCGTCGGGTCTGGGGAGGGCTTTTTGAGGTGGGGTTTGACTTCTGCGCATTTCCAGTCATCGGGAAACGTGCCTGTTTCGAGGGTGCAGTTGATTGTCCATCGTAGTTCTGGTGCGGAGGCGGCCCTGTGGAAGATGTGCAGCGGGTAGGGGTCAGTGGGGGCTCCGGAATGTATGGTCCTCATGGTCTTTGCGGTGTCTTCTATGGTGACCGGGGTCCAGGTGAGGATGGTCGGCTGAGTGGCATTGTTGGTGGAGGGTGTTGGGTCGGTGCCTTAGTCATGTTCGTCAAAGTTGTCGTAGAGTGTCCTGATCTTGTGGTGGAAGAAGGAGCCGTTTTTTTTGCAGAGGTCCTGGGAGGGAGGGATGTCAGAGGTTTCGCTGGGGGGTCTGGTGAATTCTTGTATGATGTTGGTGGTGTGCTGTAGTGGCGGTCCTGTAGGCGGTGCGTGCTTCCGGGGTTTTGCTGTTTTTCCATGCTTTCTCGAGCCGTCAGCACGAGCGCTTGGATTCTCGGAGGTCCGTGTTGAACGAGATGGCTTTCGTGGTGATTTGTCGGTCGAAGTTCTGGAGGGGAGCGAGCATTTTGGCGCAGTCGGTGATCCTTTTGTGGAGTTCGTTGGCTGCAGAGTTGGCATCGGTCGTGGCTGAGGGTGGTGGTGAGGTGTGCTTCGTGATCTTGCTCCAGTTTCTGCGCGGGGCGTAGCATTGGCTTGTACGGTGGGTTTCGAGAAGGAGAAGTGGACGCAGTGGTGGTTCGTCCAGAGGGGTTGTGTGGTATGACTGAAGCTAATGCTGATTCCTCTGGCAAAGATGGGGTCAAGGGTGTGTCCCGCCTTGTGGGTGGGAGTGGTGACTAGTTGCTTCAGTCCGATGTTGGCGAGGTTGTCTAGGAGGGCAGTGGAGTTGGGGTCGCTGAGGTTGTGAAGGTAGATGTTCAGGTCTCTGAGCAGTACGTAGTCCATGGAGGCGAGGGCTTGGGGCGCGATCTGTGTGCTATACCTTGTGTTTGCCTAATATGGTGAAAATGTGTGAAAAAGGCCAAGAACCAACTGGCTCCTTGGACTAAGATGTGCACAACTTACAAACAATATATCAACAATTTTGCATAATGTCATACCATGAATATTTAATGTGTGATTTCAAGAAACTGGACTCTATGGGGCAGATTTACAAGCCCCCTGCGCCACCAGTACGTCACTTTTCGTGACGTACTGGTGGCGCAGGGGGCTCCTCGATATTTACAAGGAGAGGAAAAGCCACCATGCGTGACTTTTCCTCTCCTTGTAAATACCGTCCCTTCACACGCAGCACTTTGCGGTGAATGGGCGTTCCATGGGTGTTGCTGTGGGTGTTCCCACGCAACACCCATGTTGGCAGCTGTTTGTGCGCCAGCGCAGGGGAGAGCACAGGAATGCGACATATTCTTGTAAATATGTCGCATTCCTGTGCTCTGAAAGTGCCGCAGCGTGGCGCAGCCAAAGGGCTTGCAGCGCCACGCTGCGGCACTTTCTTGTAGATCTGCCCCTATGAGACCAAGAGGGCTCTATGCCAAATTAGAGATGGGGTGCTTCCTATGAAGCAGTGAAGAAAAATTAGATCTCTCATTTAGACACTTAGGTCCTCTTACACTAGACACTGGATTATCCACTTACATACAGACTCAGAAGACTCATTGATAAATTTGAAATGGGAGATGCGTGAAATGGTTAACAGTAGACACAATCCACAGATACAAATCAGATTCTGTATTCTACGAAATTTCCGTAATTGGGAAAAGCAGGCAGAAGTGACCGAACCTGTCTGCGAGCTCATTGAAAGATCTGAGTCAATTTGTATGCCTATGCTCTTTATCATGTTCTTAGGAATAGGTGCGGGGCCTAGCTCCGGGAGCCAGTGGGCAGGAGTCCAGTGCAGACGTTTTTTGTTGGGGATGATGATTTCTGTTTTTTCAGAGTTTAGTTTTAATTGATTTTTGTTCATCCAATTCCTGATGAACAACATGGTGTTCCTAAGAAAAACTCCTTGGAGTTTGTTGAGTCATTGATGGTAAAGATCAGCTGCATATCGTCAGTATAGTTATAGATCTTTACCTTCATCTGACGAAGCGTGAGTATGAGGGGGCGAATATAGATATTAAAAAGGTACGGGGACAAAGAGGAGCCCTAAGGTACTCCACAGATCATGTTGACGATGGCAGATTTGTGGGGCAAGAGCCATACTGATTGCTTTCGATCCTGTAAAAAGGATTTAAACCAGTCTATTTATTTTATTTTATTTATTTTATTTGCAGATTTTATATAGCGCTGGCTAGACCCGAAGGTGTCAGAGCGCTTTACATGAGGATCAGCGAGTTACAGGATTACAAAATGACATCAGGTACAGGAGCCAAGTATAAACATGGGAGAAAAGCAATTATTACACAATAATAAGAGTTATTAGCGCATAGCATAGCCAAGACACACGTCTAAAGGGGAATGGAAGGTAGAGGGGGAAAGGTAAAAAAGGGGGTAAGGAATGTAGATAGTGTCAGGCAGACCAGCAAGGGGGAGAGAACTTAAAGGGGACAAAAGCGAAACTGCAAGATGGAGGACCTACGGGAGCCGACAGCATTGACACAAAATAGCGGGATATACAAAAATCAATACAAAAACCATAAAGGTAGCTGACTCCACGGCTCGAAGCAGGGATGGAAAGGGGAGGCAGCCACAGGATCACGGAGGGAGGAGGAAAAGGAGGGAAGGAAACATAACGGGGAGGACAAGGAAAAGGGCAGCACCTCTAAGACCCGCTGCACTAATACGTTCCATCAGAATGTCATGGTTGACAGTGTCGAAGGCTGCAGACAGGTCCAGGAGGATCAAGGCCTGAGTACTGTCCTCATCAGCCTTTTCTATAGGTCTTCCATGACGGATAGTATAATAGAGTCGGTGGAGTGGGATGGTCGAAAGCCTGCCTGATGAGGGTCTAAAAAATTGTTTCCTTCCATGAAGGTGCTAAGACGTTGTCTACGTGTGTCTCTAAAAGTTTAGCCAGAAAGGGAAGAAGGGATATGGGCCTATAATTATCCAGCTTCTGAGGGTTAACACCCTGTTTTTTTTGTAGCAGGATAATCACTGCTTCTTTGAAGGCTGACAGCACAGTCCCTTGGGTCAAAGATAGATTCAGTAGGGAGAGGATAGTCTCCGGGAAGGCTGTGAAAATGAGTTTTTGTATATGAGGCATATATATTAGCCGTTACGTTCCTGTATCCGCTATGACTGGGATAAAAACCAGATGAAACCTCATAATCCTATCCAAAGAATCTCCAAAGATAGTAGCTGAGAGATTCTTACACCCCGGTACCTGATTATGAGTAGATCCTGTGAACTTCGGAAAACAGATAGTCCCCGTAACTATATGATATAAAGAGAAACTACATCAAGTAAAAGCTGTTTCCCCGAATGTTAAAAAAATACTCAATATCGTTTTATGCTAGTTGCCTTACCGGTTCAAGGCAAGTTAGAGTGGATTTCCGCACCGGAGTAACATTTCCTCAAAAGCGAGAAGGGAATACATCTTTTTCTTAGGAAAGAAAGCTTACGCGCCGTGATGAAGTAATGCCCGATTCCCAGTTCACCAATAACAGCGGCCGCCATATTGGAGTGTGTTCAGTGAATCTGAACAAAGCGATTAGTAAATGGATCTGGTGTCTAGAGCTAATGATTAATTAACGAGAGGGTGGCATCTCATAAAGAAACATGATTGCGCTTCAAGTTTCCGATCTGAAGTGGCCGCCATCTTATGCCATGTTTAAAGACATGAGTTAGAGCTCCTGATTCCCGTCTTAATATGTTTAATAAACGACTGTGGTCACCATAATGGAAGTAAGTCCGATTTGTCACCAAGATGTATTTTAAAAAATCGAATAAAAGTGTGGGACAGATACAATAAATGATTCAAACGTGTCATAAAGAACATACCCTTAGGAACTCATGCGGATTAAAAACCATCAGCAGATGTGAAGCAGAGCGCCTCTTCTTTATTTAATCAGCTAAGCAGATGGCTGCGAAACCCTTATTAGAGTGTACTCGTTCTAGATAATGTTAAAACTAAACGCTAACAACTGTATACACACAAAGAAGTACACCCACAAAGGGAAGACTTGCTGATAAGTAAATGCTTCTCCATCAATTCACTGCTCTAGGAGCCTAAAACTCAAGATCAACATGAATTTACCTAGTTCCGAACCCGTGTGTGATTGTGATAGACCTATGTTTTGCGATTGAGAACTATAACCAATATCCGAATATACTAATGTAGAATACAGAATCTGATTTGTATCTGTGGATTGTGTCTACTGTTAACCATTTCACGCATCTCCCATTTCAAATTTATCAATGAGTCTTCTGAGTCTGTATGTAAGTGGATAATCCAGTGTCTAGTGTAAGAGGACCTCAGTGTCTAAATGAGATATCTGATTTTTCTTCACTACTTCATAGGAAGCACCCCATCTCTAATTTGTCATAGAGCCCTCTTGGTCTTATAGCGTCCAGTTTCTTGAAATCACACATTAATATTCATGGTATGAAATAATGCAAAATTGGTAATTTATTGTTTGTAAGCTGTGCACAACTTAGTCCAAGGAGCCAGTTAGTTCTTGGCCTTTTTCATACATTTTCACACTGTTAGGCAAACACAAGAAGGTGTAGCACATAGATCGTTATTAGAGTTTCCAAGTTAGTATACATTGTCAAACAAGGAGTGCACGATCTACATATTCTTACTCTTTAGGAACCTCCCTTGCCTACTTTTAGATTGGAGTACCCACAAGGATTCATCATGTAATTTGAAACTATTGCAAATATCACGGACAATCGAGCACCCACAAAAGCCTACACTGCTGAACAGGCCAAGGAAATATATGGCCTCATACAGGAAGTTAAATCTTTTAATATACACAGTGGATCGATAATGCAGCAGCTTAAACAATTATAATATTTAACACGCCGCAAGCTCAACCAGCGACTACACGCTTCCACCCTAATTCAGATTCATAAGGTGAAAAGAATCCCCCGAGGTCTGATGGTGGCGATTAAACCAATGTTTATATGGATTACAACACAATCGCACAATTATAGAAAAATGGTACGCGATATTGAATAAATGTTCATTAGATTTAAGTTTGTTCCTTATTGAAAAACTCTTGTGAACCATCCACGAACTAGAGGAAGAAATTGATAACGTCAAACAAGATCTGTCCAACAGAATGGAAGAGGAGAACTGGAAACAGTTTTTAGAGAACAGTTTTTGGAGTACATGAATAGAAAACTAGACATTTACTGAAAAGAATTACAAGAAACTAAACTCAGGAAATTTAAATGTGACACCATAGATTACAAGCTAAACGAAGCATACACTTGGCAAAAGTGTATGCCCAACAAAGATTCACGCAAAAAACCGACACGTCTTCGGAAGAAAGCGTAGTATCTGAAAAAGATACAGAAACCTCACGAGCTCCCGTAAAAATCTTGCATACTCTATCTGATACTACACAGAGTCTGCCTGGAGACAAGGGTGGATCAGAACATGCTTCCACAGTTTCTTTTTTATCCCAATCCCCAGACATGGGACAACCACTGGATCATACACAGGACAAGCAAGGGGGAATTACAAAAAAATCAGGCGAGGAAAAAGAAAAAACAAAGAAAGGCCTCAGGAGTCAGAACAAGATTTAGTGATTAATATCTCATCGTCCCCACTAACATTATTTAAAAAATCAGTGCTCAACAAAGGAACTTCTTTTGTTCCCCACTTATAATGGCTCAGCATTAGGAAATGAAGTAGCTTTTTACAAATTTATGAGAGTTCCGAGACTTAAGAATTTTTTTGAAATGTAATTCTAGCCCAAGTAACAAAGGAATTCACAACTCCAGAGTTCAGACCAAAAAGCACATTTATGGCCCCAGTATCCCATAAAACACTTAATACATTTGAAACTCTAGTCAAAAAAGGATCACAGCACCTTGGACTACAAAAATAAGGGTAAACACAAGTCCAATTTCAGTAGGGCGGAAAATAGCATCCTTCAAACATTGGCGAAGAACCGTGAGATTACTTTTCAGAAAGCTGACAAAGCTGGTCCTTTACTGCCTTTGTGATGATGGATCGGATTTTTTATCAAGAAAAAGTCACAGAACATGTCAAGGACACATCTATATATATGATGATGGACTCAGATCCTACAATGGAAATTGCAAACTTACTACAAAAGATACTGAATAAAGCTTTGGATATGGATTGGATAGATGAAAATGCTAAACAATATCTGACAGCACAATTTCCAAGGAGGCCCAAGTTGTACATGCTCCCAAAAATCCAAGAGAGCAAGTCAAATCCTCCATTTCAACCCATTGTGTCAGGGTGTGGTTCTCTGTATGAACCTGTTTGGAGATATTTAGACACATTTTTACAACCCTTTGTGCAGTCATGGATGACATAGATAAAAGACACAACAGATTTTCTACAAAAACTGGTAGAACTACCACAGAAGAAGGATGAAGAATGGCTTCTTTGTACAATAGATGTGGTTTCTTTATATACATCCATTCCACATTCTGAAGGCTTGGAAGCAATTGAATGGGCTTTACTACAGCAACCAACAATAGGGGTAAACAACGTGTTTCTCTTAGAACTGCTTCATTTCTGCTTACAGCATAGCTACTTCGTTTGGAACAGCAAATTTTACCTGCAATTGAGCGGAACTTCAATGGGTTTCGCAGGGGCACCGACATATGCCAATACATTCATGGCAAAATTCGAACAAGAGCACGTCTTATCAGACATACAGTGGACAGACAATTTGTTATTCTTTTGTCGTTACATTGATGATATTTTTATGAAATGTAAGAACACAGAGGTTGTTCTATTAGATAATATCAAGCAGTTGAACTCCAAGAATCCAAGGATACAATTTACCCATACGATCAGTAAAACAAGCTTGGCGTTCCTTGACGTTTGGATTGAACTGACAGAGGATGGCATAAAAACGAGAATGTATAAGAAACCCACAGATAGGAACAATTCCTTGTTATTTCATAGCTTCCATCCACCAAGTTTGATTCAAAAGTTACCTTACTCGCAATTTTTAAGATCCAGGAGAATTTCCTCTGACATCATTACATGTAAAATTACAATAGCTCAACAAAAGTAGCGATATAAGGACAGAGGATATCCCAATCTGTTGCTAGAGGAACATAAACGTCGGGCACTATCCATTGAACGTGACAAACTGTTGCAAAAAACGTTGAAAGAACCACCAAACAGGATGGTATTTGTATCGAGATTTTCAACAAAATCCGACAAAATCACAAATATTATCAACAAACGGTGCCAACTTCTGCAACAGGAACCGGATTTTCACAGTCTGCTTGTTCACAAGCCATTGTTTGCATAAACTAGATCACACAATTTGAAAGAAATCCTATCAAAGAAGACCCCCACCAAGGATCACAAAAGCACAGGAACCAAAAAGATGTTTTAATTGTTGTAATTGTAACAATGTAACAACTGCGAGTATCCTACTACACCCATGAACAGGAGAAAAAATCAGTTTGTCCCACTCAGCAGATTGCAACTCCAGCAATTTGATTTATGCTATAAAATGCTCTTGTGGCCTGCTTTATATAGGAAAAACGGAAAGGAAAATGAAAATCAGACTGACAGAACACGAGAGTAGTATTCATAACAACAATATCAACTCAAACTTGACAGCACATTGGATTGAATTCAGACACTCCATTGCACAGCTGAAGTTTCAAATTATCAAGACAATGCAAAACATTCCTGGCACAGACAATTCTAAAAGGTTATTACAGCGGGAAGTGTTTTGAATCAAGAAACTGGAAACTATGAGACCGAGAGGGCTCAATGACAAATTAGAGATGGGGTGCTTCCTATGAAGCAGTGAAGAAAAATTAGATTTCTGATTTAGACACTAAGGTGCTCTCACACTAGACACTGGATCATCCACTTACATACAGACTCAGAAGACTCATTCATAATTTTGAAATTGGATGGTGTGTGAAATGTTATGTTATGTTATGTTATGTTATTTATAATTCTAGCCTGGACAGATACTCCAAGGAGTGTCCCGGCGTGAACCTTGAGAGGTGAGGGGGAACCAGTTAGATAAATAGGAATGTTTTCAGATTTTTTTTGAAGAGGATGGGATCCTGAATGCTATGAAGAGCAAGAGGCAGTGAGTTCCAAGCCAGGGCAGCCTTCAAGGCAAGGGAACTGCCCCCCATCCTTTGTAGTCGGTAACGGGGAACATGAGCCAGGAGCTGAGAGGCAGAGCGCAGTTGTCTGGAAGGAGTATAAAAGGTAAAGCACTTCCGCAAGTATATTGGACCTGCGGCATGCAGGACACAATGTGCTTTGACCAGAGCTTTGAACTTAACTCGTTCGGCTACGGGCAGCCAGTGAAGAGCGCGCAGATGTTGTCTCATGCTGCTTCTGATAGGGATGTTAAAGAGATGCCTGGCTGCCGCATTCTGGACAACTTGTAGTTTATTGAGCAGGTATCCCGGGAGGCCAACATACAGAGCATTTGCATAATCGATTCGTGATAAAATTAGGGCTCGGGTGACCGTTTCTTTAGCAGCCCTGGGAAGAAGTGGAAGGAATTTCCTGAGGGTTTTAAGTAACCCGAAGCAGTTACCGGCTAGCTTCTTGATCTGGGTCGAGAACGAAACATTCTCCTCGAACCAGATCCCCAGATACTTTGCGGGTTGCCCTGTTGAGGTTGGCATAGAGAAATCAGGCGGCCAAAGAGTCTCTCTAAACTGAGGGGGAAAGTTTCCATAAAGGAGGATTTCAGATTTCTCTTCGTTGCATTTAAGTTTGGCAGAGGCCAGCCAATGAAAAACTGTAGTCAGACAATATTTTGCGGCGGAGGTAGAACACTCATTTTTTCCCCACGTGAACAGGAGCTGGGTATTGTCGGCGTAAGCAATAATTTTGGCCCCCAGATCCTCCGCCAGTTGTACCAACGGAGTAACATAGATGTTAAACAGGAGGGGGCTCAAAGAGGACCCCCGTGGAACCCCTGTGGAAACCATCTTTGGTGAAGAGGCTGATGGGGGGAGCCATACCTGTTGCATCCGGCCCTCCAAAAACAATTTGAGCCATCCCCAGGCAGTGCCTGATATGCCAATGTCTGCAAGTCGGGCGAGCAGCATAGAGTGGGGAATAGTGTCGAATGCCGCCGAGAGGTCGAGCAAAATCAGCGCAGCCCTCCCGCCAGCATCCAAACAATCTCGGATGGCCTCAGAAACCTCCACTAGGGCTGACTTGGTGCTATAGGAAGCCCTGAACCCAGATTGGGCCGGGTGAAGTAGGCCTGAGCTTTCGATAAACTCAGTGAGCTGTTTATTTACCACTTTTCACAAACTTTTGCCGCCCTTGGCAGCAGGGAAATGGGACGGTAGCTCGCTGGGCTCAAAGGGTCCAGTGTTGTTTTTTTTAGTAATGGTAAGATCTTAGCCTGTTTCCAGACTGCCGCAACAAGAGCCTCCTGAAGGGACATATTAATGAGTCTGTTAACTTCCGGGTTAACTGTCTCTGCTACTGCTGCAAGCAGTCTGGCTCCGCAGGGATCCGACGGAGAGCCTGATTTCAAGGACTTAAGGATTCTAAGAGAGCTGGGCAGGTTGATGGGTTCGAAGGCAGTCAGCGAATAGGGGGAAGAAGCGGGCGAAGCCCCGGGGAGCAAGGGCACAGCCGTGTCCATGCTGTAGGAAGTAAAAGACGCCTATTTAGCGCAAATTTTATCAATAAAAAAACAGGAGAGTTTTTCGCACCAGGTGTTCGAGGATGGGAGCGTACTCCATTCAGCTTTAAGAGCCAGAAAACTCTGAACAATAGAGAACATTTCTTTAGTATTGTTCCTGGCTAGGTTAATGCGGGCCGTGTAGTAGAGGCTTTTTGCATGGGCTATGGCGGTGTAATAGAGTTTTTGTTTTTTCCTAAGCGTAAGCTTCGCCAAAGGGCAAAATTCGTTATGCCAGCCTCGCTCCAATTTCTTACACTCCTGCTTTAATTCCTTAAGTTTGGACGAAAACCAGGGTTTTGAAGGAGATTCCCTGGAATGCTTATGGAGGGGAATGGGGGATAAAAGATCCATTGTTTTAGAAATCCAGCTGGTAAAACTAACAAGACCCCCTTCTAGGTCATTGGCGGGCACGGGCCTGGAAGCCGCCAGCGCCTGGCTAAAGGGGAGCGGGTCAATTTTGGCGAAGGCAGGGTCGCAACTGGTCCTGGCCGGGGAATGAGTGCCTGCTGCCACCCATGAAAAATACGTCAAAAAAATGGTCAGACCAGGACACCGGCAGGGGGTCATCGACCAGGATGGGAAAGTTAGAGCAAATGGGGTCAAGAGTATGGCCCCCAAGATGCGTCGGGAGACTAACCCATTGGGTAAGCTGGGCGAGGTTCAGTATATCCAGGAAGTCATGAGTATCCCCAGCATCAGCCTGGTCAAGATGTATATTCAAATCCCCAAGGACAACGTAGTGAGCAAAGCGTAATGCCCGGGGAACAAGGACATCCCCCATTGCTTTAAGAAAAGACCCCGCAGGGCCCGGGGGCCTATAGATCAGGGAGCCACCCAAGGAAAAATGTGCAGAAATGCAGATACTAAAATCCAGCGCTTCACATTCCCCCAACGGATGGCCTCACCCCGATGGAAGACCCACCTATCTATGTATATAATAGTCACCCCCCCATCCCTCTTCCACCTGTGCGGTCGACTCTAGAGATCCTGTAGCCATTAGGAATGACCATCGTAACAGTGGGATTGGAAAATTCATCCAACCATGTCTCAGTAATAAACAGAAGGTCAACTGGTTTATCAGAGAGGAGGTCAAAATCATCATGGCGATGCTTCCTTAGTGACCGAGTGTTAATCAATACAATGGAGGGTGGTCCCAGTAAATACTATTTCAATAGCAACCACAAATCATACATAAATCAGGAAAACAAATAAAAGAGACAACATTATATGGATTATGTACCAGTGTTGTTTAATCACACTGGACATACAGCGTTTCTAGCATCAATTATTAATATAAAAACAGTAAGTGCCCAGGAGAAGAGGGGAGTAGGGAAAGTTGTGTGATTCGAGTGAGGTTTAAAAGGGTATAAGGAAAGGAAATGTAGTGACAGTCACAGATTCATATGTATATTACAGACTGGCTTTTTCTTCAGCCGATAGATTCATAACATATTCTCTATAAATTATCATGTAGCCAATGTTCAGACAAAAGACCACAGTGGACTAATCACTGTTGGTTATATTGGCAGAGTGTAGAGTGTCGACGTTTCGACCCCCGTAGCTATGTAGGTTCTTCAATCCCTTACGTGGGGGTCTTCCTCAGGACTGGTGTGAAAGGAGGAGGGGCACCTACGAAGTGAGTGTAGAAAAACAACTTAAGTGGAAGGAAGGAATAGAGGAAAAGCTAAACAAATTATTCATGAAAGTGAAAAAAAGAAGAAAGAGGGGGGGCATTAGTCCCCTCAATTACCATAAAAGGCCCTACAGCAAGGGCATGTTCAGCAGAAAGACGGGCCCGTTGGCTCCAGGTGAGTAAAAGAGCGAAAGACCAGTACCTGCAAATATAAGGTACAGTGTATATAAAAAATATATACCCAAACTTATTGGGAACAATTAGAAAGGTAGCTGGGCAGAGTGCACTTGTGTGCGATCACTTACTTAATTCTGAATAGGCAACTGACATGTCCCTGCGACGTTATTCGCCCGATTCAAACCCGATTAATGGGCTGGGGTACTTTAGAAAAACCTCTGAAATATAAAGAAGAGTGGACCATTGCTAATGCGGACCTGAAAACAGATAGTGGAATCCTTTCAACTGGTTAATTAACCCATCCTGGAACATACAGGCTCACAAAGACTATAGACACTCACCGCTCAGCTGAGAGGGAACCCAGAAATGAATCGGGTGGCCCGGCGGTGCTCAGTCTATGAAATCACAAAATGTGAAAAGCTGCGTGTAAAAGTCGGCTAGGAAAACAGATGGTAATAAACTAACCCAGTTGACGAAATATACTTAAAAAAGGGGACGTATGTCGAAGACTCACCGCTACTCGCGGGGATGCTCCTGTGGAGGTCGAGGGAACCGGAGCAATGAAAAGTCAGTAATTTAAATAGGAACACTCGCTAGCGAGAAATGAGCAGATCCAGTCTAGGGCAGTTCTCTGTAGGCCAGCGTCGTGGAGTCTGACAGCTAGTGTGCGGTGGGAGATGGAGTCGAAGGCTGCTGAGAGGTCTAGTAGAATGAGGGCTGCAGTGTGCCTTGGTCGAGCAGTGTGCGGATGTCGTCCGTCGTGGCTTGGAGGGCGGTGTCGGTGCTGTGGTTGCTGCGGAAGCCGGATTGAGGGTACAGTTGATTGTCCATCGTAGTTCTGGTGCGATGGCGGAGGCCGCCCTGTGGACGATGTGCGGCCGGCAGGGGTCAGTGGGGTCTCCGGAGTGTATGCTCCTCATGGTCTTTGCGGTGTCTTCTGTGGTGACCGGGATCCAGGTGAGGATGGTCGGCTGAGTGGCATTGCTGGTGGAGGGTGTTGGGTCGGTGCCTTAGTCATGTTCGTTGAAGTTGTCGTAGAGTGTCCTGATCTTGTGGTGGAAGAAGGAGCCAAGTTTGTTGCAGAGGTCCTGGGAGGGAGGGATGTCAGAGGTTTCGCTGGGGGGTCTGGTGAATTCTTGTATGATGTTGGTGGTGTGCTGTAGTGGCGGTCCTGTAAGCGGTGCGTGCTTCCGGGGTTTTGCTGTTCCTCCATGCTTTCTCGAGCCGTCAGCACGAGTGCTTGGATTCTTGGAGATCCGTGGTGAACCAGGTGGCTTTCGTGGTGATTTGTCTGTCGAAGTTCTGGAGGGGAGCAAGAGTGTTGGCGCAGTCGGTGATCCATTTGTGGAGTTCGTTGGCTGCAGAGTTGGCGTCGGTCATGGTGGGGGGAGGAGTGCGGCTGAGGGTGGAGGTGAGGTGCTCTTTGGTGATCTTGCTCCAGTTTCTGCGTGGGGTGCAGCATTGGATTGTGTACAGTGGGTTTTGAGAAGGAGAAGTGGACGCAGTGGTGGTTCGTCCAGAGGAGTTGCGTGGTATGACTGAAGCTAATGCTGATTCCTCCGGCAAAGATGGGGTCGAGGGTGTGTCCCGCCTTGTGGGTGAGGGTGGTGACGAGTTGCTTTAGTCCGATGTTGGCGAGGTTGTCTAGGAGGGCAGTGGAGTTGGGGTCGCTGAGGTTGTCAAGGTGGAAGGTCAGGTCTCCGAGCAGTACGTAGTCCGTGGAGGCGAGGGCATGGGGTGCGATGTGGTCTGCGATGGTGTTAGAGAGCGGGGCGCGGGGTCCGGGAAGTCTGTAGGTGAGAGTTCCGCATAGGGTTGTTCTGGGGTTGACCTGGATCTGGAAGTGGATGTGTTCCATAGGGGTCGAGGAGTCGTTCGAGATGGAGGTTGTCAGTCGGAGGGAGCTTTTGTGGACGATGGCGAGGCCTCCTCCAGGGTGGTTGGGGCGGTCTTTCCTCTGGATCTTGTACCCGTCTGGGGTGGCGGTTGCGATGTCGGGTGCGGAGCTGGCATTGGTCCAGGTCTCTGTGAGGAAGGCGACATCAACCGAGAGAATGTTGAGGAGGTCCCAGCTCTGTTTTGTGTTTATTATAACATACATTTGCTGTCCCACACTGTCCTACCAAAATGGTGAGTCAAATTAGGGTTAGGCACCCTTGGTTCATCAATATCTCTTCTCTCTCTAGTCTATTGGCTTTGGGGCCAGTGCATTATGTCTTGTAGTTGTTTTCCCTGAATGCCAGCTCAGTGAGGTACATACAGGCACTGTCTGTTATTAAAACATATTTGCCTCAAGATAAACTATGCGAAGAGTGGACTTCAATTAACGCTCTTGTGTTTAAGTAGAACAAGTCTGGTTCTAATCATTTGTGATAGCTTAATATATAGGGCGATGCTTATTTAACTGTAGGTCAATGATACCATGCCAAAGGATGAGGAAAACACTGGCATTTTAAATGTTTAAAACTTGAAAGTTAATGTCATAAAGTTTCTCCTGGTCATAGACCAGAATAAATACTTGAAGATATATTGTCTCCTTCCATCCCACAAGTTGTGTAATCATAGTTAATAATACTTCAGTTAAACAGAGGTAGTATAAACTTTACTAATTTGTCTGTACAGGGATTTATACAGCTTTCTATTACAATTCATGTCAGCCTTTACTCCTGTGATTATGACCCTTGAAAGCATTCTTGCCATGTATGCTGAATCAGAAGCAGCTGAGCTGTAATTAAGGGTGACACACTCACTCCATAGGAAATCTATTTTTAGCATCCTTAATAACTTTGCAATATTTGCGCCAAAGCTGAGAAAAAACAATGAAATGTCTGACAAGTTTGGTGCAGACTCATCAAATAGTGCAGAAGATATAACGGGAGTCCCATAACTGGCGATCAACAGCCCAGTTGTTTCCAATGACAACATTTCTTAGTCCAAAACGTTGTATCCGATAGTCAAAAGTGCACCAACTTTTTAATACCCCGGCTTAATTTCCGTGCCTTTCCTGAGATGCAGGCCAAAATGTAACTGGCTTCTGCAGATGTCAAGTGGGTATTTGTGCTCGCCTGATAGAAAAAGAGAATTTCCAGTGAACAATGCAAAGTTAGCACTGCACATTTGAGATGGGCATACTTTGCTCTCTCTGCAAATGTTCACGAACATCGGGAAGAAAACAAGAAAAACAAAAATGCTCTGCGGGAGAGCTGATGTTAAATGATGCAAAAGTGGGCAGGCCGTTGTCCACCCACTTAGGCAGATTTGTCCCCAGCCTCTTGTGTAGGGCGAGGAGCAAAGCAATCAAACAAGCATTGGCAAATGCAGTAGGTTTCACTTATGTGATTAATAATAAGCTGTTTTTTGTTGTAAGTTGTAGCTTGGTGAGCAGTTGTGCAATATAAGTTACTGAAGACCCTTTTAAGATTTACATTAAATACAATAGATTTCACAAGCAAAGCGCTGTGCAGGCGAAACTTAACAAGCACAGCGCAAGTGCTGTGCAGGCAAAACCTAATAAGCTTAGCGCAAGCAATGTGCAGGCAAAACACTAAAAAAGAAAAAAAACAGACCAAGTATTTCACTGTTGGCAACTTGCAAAGCAGATACCATGCTGTGGGGCATTCAGTGTCAGAGAGAACTATGCCCAGCCTCTTCTATTTTCTTAAAGCACAGTCCACACACATAGTGAAAGTAAGGCTGTGGGAGTCCCCCAAATAAAACCTATTCACGGGTACTAATCCTATACATTGTTTAAAAACGAAAACACCATTTTCAACAAATAGATGCGTTGCATTAGGAATCACTAATTTGAGGATGCCTTTGATACCTTTGCTGTTACCCAAAAATAAGGAGACTTTGAATATAGTTATATTTGTTTAAGCATCCCATGTGGGCTGAGCAGGAAAGTGTAAGATCACTAATTCAAAATCTTTGCTTCCATCACACTTCAGAATTACAAAAACACTGCTTCATTTGTGAATTCTTAACTGCTGGTATATTTTGAAAGATATATACAATACATTCATGTGTATTTAAATTTTGTGTTTGAAAAATATAACGTCTTACAGCCTTTCCTTTCACACTTCTTGAACTCATGCAGGATTATCACATAGTTCACTTTACAAACACCGCTCACTTTGCAGTCAGAAAACGAAATGTTAACACCCATCTCCGTGTTCAACGAGTAAGCACAAATTTTTCAGAAGACATGACCTGACATTTAACCTCATGTTTTGAATGTGCAGCAAATGTAACAAGCAATGCAGCAGAGGGAGACAGACAGCAGATACGTGCGCTCTTCTAGACTGCATCTAAAAGTGAAAGAAAAGGACTACAAGAAAGTAAAAACAAGCATTTGCAATGCAATAGGTCTCGCAATTGCGATATTTTGAGCTATTGGCATTGTAAATGACAATGCCTTTTATTTATGTGTTTAACAAACCTGCAATATTAAAAGGCATTGTCATTTACAATACCAATAGGTCAAAGTTTTTAAAATGTTAGACCCAGAGCATTTGTGGGACAGCAACCTATGAAGCCTCACCCTTTATCATGACTTTATAGAAGGCATGTAAGAGCATGCTTCTAACCTATAGGCTGACTAAAAACATAAAAACAGTTCCTCTCTGGTGCCAACTGTAGGAAGGGAGTGCAAGAGACTGACTTCCAAAGCTGTGTGGTTTAATCTATTCTATTCCTAGGGAAAAACAACATTATACCATGAGATCAATAAGCCTGACGAGCAGGGGATAGGGGTTTGGCTATTAAGGAGACTGTTAAGGACTTTCTTCTTCAGTAGGTGAATCCTGAGGCTGGTAGGAGTGCACTGTAACTTATTATGGAGCTAAGACTCCTGGCTTGTGGAGAGGGGAAGGTGGCTTGAGCACTAAACCAGCTGTATCACAGAAAGAAGGGTAGTCGGGAGGCAATAAGATAGGGAGGTGTGATGAAAAACACACACACACCCACACACATTTCGTTTTTTTTTTTTTAAATTGAGGCCATAGAGTCCTACCATTCCCCGACCCAAGTCCTGTTAGGTTAGACAGGAGAAGAACAATGCAGCAGTTGAAGCACCTAAAAGATTTGAAAGGGCAGGCTGCAGTCTTTTATCCTACTTGAAAGATTTGAAAGGGCAGGCTGCAGTCTTTTATCCTACTTGAAAGTAGTGGTTTGTGATAAAATCTGAATGTTGACCCAAGCTGAAGCTGCATCTAGTTTTGTTGAAGGTCTCATATAGAAAGGTAGGTAGGGGAGGGATGGGGATGCTGTTGTGAGGGATCTGCAAGTGACATTCAAGATGCTTGTGGCCTTTGAAGGTCACCACCAATGCAAGACGCTCATTCCCTGCTACATTCCAAGGAAGAGGACATGGCATCCTAATGCCCACATTCACCCTCCTCACTCAAGGACCAGCTTCTAGACACCAAAGACACAAGATATTCACTGCACCTCTGCATATCACACCTCTCCTGATATAATAAAATCCCTCAGTCGTGCCATGCAGCACTAATGTTCACGAGTCTTCTGGTGCCCTCTGTTCTACAGATATGAGGTAGAGGCAGCTATGGTGTGAGCCAGGGGAGGTGTCAGGGAGCGAGAGACTACATCTGGGGAGACACGGTAGCCTACGCTACTGCATGGAATGCCTCTGTCAATTTTTCCTGAATTACTGCTTCCAAACTCGACTCTGTGTGTTCATCTCAAGACAGGAAAGCACCTTGCACGTGTGCACGCGCACTTCAGGATAGTGTTCTGTATTTATTCTCTCTAGAGGGAGTGAAAAGTGATCATATTAGTACCTGACTGTGCAAAAGCTACTTTATTTTCTGAGCTTACGTTGCCATGTCTACAGGGAGCATGCCAAGGCATGCTTGAATGTATGTTTGTAGGAGAAAAGTGCAGCGCCCACATATACGAAGCAAAAGGACTCCTGGCGCTAGGCCAGGGCAATGAGACTCTGAAGGTGCATTCTTAGTCATGGAAGAACAATGTCGCAGCCTTGGGACCCTTTCTGGAACTAGGGTTAATGCCCAGAAAAGAACACAACAGCATGTGAAGAACCTTCAAAAAGGAAGGCGCCCACGCTATGAAAGCAGCGCTAGAATAAACCTTTCGGGTTCTTCTGTCAAAGGGCTATTACCACCACACTATAAATTATTTCACGTTCATGGTCCTAGACGATTTGATTAAAAAACAAGCCCTGCTTATGCCTCTCACCTTGTCAGCCAAGAACTTTGGCGCTACTATTAAAAGTAATGTGTAGACATTTACAACGTCTGCTGAGAGCATGGAGTTGCAGGCTTTCAGATACTCCAAATTTAGAGCAAGGGTAGAGAGAACTGCTGGATTTATGCAGATAGGGCGACTGCGACATGGTAACTAGAACATACTGTACAAACCTCAGCGCGACACCCAGATGTTTATATCTGATTATATTGACGCCCACGGGCACAAATAGTGAAATGTGTGCTTCCGGGATGGTGGAAGTTAGCAACATTGAAATGATTTTGAAAACCTTGTGCCTGCGTGTTACCAGGTCACATGATTTCAGCTCTACACCAGCAATGAGTAACTGCCAAACGTCTCGTGAAGCCGTGAGCACCTTGACGGTGGAGAAGTCACATGCTGGGCTATAAAAACTCTTACGACAGTGTATCATGATCGTCAACCCCCCACAGGCTGCGTGGACAAGCTGAGGTGACTCTCGTGATTCTGGCATTAAGAAGATGCTGAAACTTGTACTTATCGAGCAAAATGTAAAACTGCTAAAAGAGGTCATATGACCATGTGGTGCAAGCAGGCTCTGCGTCACCGAGCCTCACAGGGAGGTGACTTTCAGGAAACTCACTGGCCTTTTGTCCTTTTCAACTACAACGTGTCATTATCTGAGAACAGAGCAGAAACTAATCATTGAAACCCTAAAAATACCTGTGGTAAAACAACACCGACCGTCTATCGGGAGATCACTCGCGAAGCTGTTCTGTAGACATGGGCACTGGCCGAACGTGCTGCTGCTGAAAGTGAAAGTGCGCCATGCACGTTCAACAAGGCGGAAGAGACGCGAGACGCCGTGCGCGAGCAAAATATCCAGTCCGGGTGGGCGAGCCGGAAAGGAGACAGGGAGGGAACCAAAAAGCCTCTCTCCAAATGAAATGCGAGCGTTTAACATAAAGTATGACGCGCACAAATGAAAAGCGGAGGAGGAGCTTCCACCCCACTTCCGAAACAAACCCGACGACAATAGATCTCGCAGAGCGAGCAGCGCATGCGCTGCAACGCTAGGCGAGACCTAACAAGCATCTGCGCACAGAAAAAGCAGCATGGTGCCCTGGAAGCCACTGTCAGAAGAATACAGAACCCAGGTTGCCTAGCAGCCATGCACTGTTCTAAGCAACTGCAATCAGAAAGCATGCGATCCCTGAGGAGCCCTAAACATTAAAATGCAGTGCCCCGGGTAACCACCAGTATAGTCAGCGGTGCAGGAGCAGCCACACAACAAAGAGGACGCTTACAAACAAAATTCAGTACCCAGGGTCGGAAAGAGTCGGCAGCATAGCGCCCAAACAGCCCTCATAAGAGTAAGCCACTCTGAGACAAACACCAAACAAACAACAAAAAACAAGCACATTAGAAATACGTGCAGACAGTACGAGACAAACAAAAAAAGCACATTAGAAATGTGTGCAGACAGGCTGTCATGAGCCATGCATTGGCAAATGCACAACTAACACATACAAATGAGGCACATACCACTAATGTCTTGAGGTTCACAGCCGCACAGGCTGATGTTTTCATCTTAAAACAAGTGCCAGGCTCTGATGCGGCTTTAGCACTAGAGTGGGTACCTGCTTCGGCCGGCATGGGCAGCGTGGGCAGCTGCCCAGGGCCCCGTGCCTGCTCGCAGCCGTGGGGCCTTGCACCTTTAAATTCTTCAGAGTATTGAGGCCCAGGGGGCCCCCTAAGAGTTTATATTTTTTCTTTTTTGATCAATCTCCCCTGCAGGCCTGTCTCTGTGGGCCTAATGGCTGCATCTGCATGTTGATGACAGCACTTAGACAGGTAATTAAAGTGCCCTTGCTGTGAAGGGTGGCCTGCCCCTGTATCAGTGAAAAGCAGAGTATCCTGCTGGGCGCAGAGCAAAAGATAGAATGGTGGCCCATCACAATGGAAACTGCTCACCTAGGACTAGTGGAATGGGAGCAGAGAGGCGAATGAAAGGGGTAAGACAAAAGGAATAAAGTGGGGGGGGGGCAGATAGGTGTGAGTGCAGCAGTGAGATAAGAGGTGCACACAGAGGAGCAGAATCAGCATGTAAAAGTGGATGGAGCAGGGCATAAAGTTTGCTGGGTCACTCAAGTCTTAGACCTGGTAGTAAATTAAAATGGACATTGAAAAAGGGCCCTATATTCATGTCCTTAAGTTTGCCTGCAAAAACATTGATCCAGTGTCTGCACAATGAATGAAAGTTCTGAAAAGCAGGTGATGAGACGGGCCAGCTCTGCATTTTTGCCGTCACCCTCAGAGTGAAAAAAACAAATCTTAACTCTGCAGCAGTGCCACCCTTCGCTGCCTTTAATGCAACTTCAACAAGACTCCTTATAGTTCTTTCACAGTCTCTTCATGTCAGAACTGGAGCATTTTCAATATTATATACAAGGAAGCCGTAGATGTTGCTTATTCATCTTATGCAACTAGTAACCACTGACAAAGCCAATAGTACTGGCTTGTTGTAGGTGAAATTTTACTTGTTGTAATATTTATCTGGAGGCAATGACAGAAGCAGCAAAATACCAGTTGGGCGGCTCGCTATGCTATGCACAGATGTATATAGCTTACATGTTTTTAAGCCACGCCCTTAATGACATCAGCCATGCCCCTTTGAAAGACCTCCCAGTTTTTTTTATCCCACTTAAAGCCCTGCTGTCAGGTCAGTATGTAGGCCATTTTTTTGGCTAGTTGTTGACCTGCTTTATGGTCTGGTGAGCCGGTTTTTACTGTTGATTTTTATGCTATTGAAGCAAACATTGCCAGCAACAAACTCAAATCAGTGCAGTCTTCCATACCTTACAAAAAACTTATATAGCATGGCTTTACAAGTTGAAAACTGCCCTAGTTTGCAAACATGGGACACTTTTCTAGCTAACTAACTCCCTAATGGGGGCCCCTTTTATTTTGGGACAGGGGCCTATTTTCTGTCCCAGTCTGATGCTGCATGTTAGGCAGGGCCACTGGAATTATGCGATTGTGCGGTGGCGGCGATTTCTGCATAATTATGCATTTGACGCATTTGCCACATAATCCATCATCTGCTGCATAATCTACAGATTTTAACAACAAAATTGCTTTCTATCTCAAACGGTTCAAAAGTTACAAAAAATGCAGCAACATGTCTTGCCGCATGTGGGAAGGCCCTTTGAAAAGCTGGAATAGTTAACTTTCTGTTTCCCACTGCTAAATTTTGGTGTTAAATTGGTACCAATGGAGTGCAACCAGTGCCCAAACTGTGTTACCAAGTTTAACAAGCATTTGCAATGCAATCGGTCTCGCATTTGCAAGAGTTAGAGCTATTGTCTTTGTAAATGACAATGTCTTTTACCCAAGTGTCTTGGTTTGGATGTATGTGGTTTGGAGTGGAATTATGTGGGTTGTATTGGAATTCTTAGTTGTGGAATTGAGTGGGGTGGAATTGTGTGGTGTGTAGTGTATTTGTGTGGTGGAATTATGTGGCATTGTGAATAGATAGGGGTGAGAGCTGCACAGAATAGATAGAAAGGAAGATAGAGAGGGATAGGTAGTTTGTGCACGAAGTGGTGAATGAACTCCAGACAGAGGAATAGAAAGAGTGTTTGAGAAAGAGAGAAAGAAGGGGAGGACAGGTGATGGAGCAGGATAAATGAAAACATTTTAACCTCCTAATAATTTTCGTAAAATAATTAATAAACATGTTCGTTTAAGTAAATAACCAACAATGTATGTTACATGTAAAGGGTTAAAGGTAACACGCTATTTTTGTGTGCAAATTAATCAACTTATAATTGTTGACGTGTCTAACATAATCTAATATTTGCGTACTAATAAAATAATAAATGCATGATTTGTGCTTTGAAAATAAAATGTGTGGTGGCAAAATAAAGCGATGGTAAGTAAGGGACGGCTTTATATGTTGCTTTTTGCTAGGTAATACCTAATTGGGGTACGTAGAAAGACGGGAGGGAAACGAAAGGGTTTATATTCTTTATATTAACAATATTTTGTCTATCTTTGAAAATAGTGCGCTTAGGCCTGTTGAGCAGCGATATAAAATGGCCGCCATTTGCTAGAGTACGGATGAGCAAGAAGCCGTGTGGTAGAGGAGAAAGGCTGTGAAAAAGAATGACCACGTGTTCGTGCTGAGAGCCTAAGATGGAAGTATGGTCAAGGCTATTGTGACCTTTCTGAGCAAATGTGTGCCAAGATGATCAGCAAGAAGCGTGAGAAGTCAAACTGAATAAATGGACAAACGGAACTATTGAATCTAAAAAGTAACAGAAAAAGATACAAATTGGACTGATCGAAACTGATGAGTAATGTCATGAACTGTGGGAAACGATGCAAGCATGGACATTCCACAAAGAACTGGTTAAGACAAGGAAGTTTGATTAAAATGTATATGGACTTGAATGAACCAATGAGAGAGAATCACGCCATAGAGATGCAACATTTTTATTCAGTAAGCTAGAATTAGGGTATAAGAAGACCTACTCTTGGTGGGGAGGGGTTAGTTGCTGTTGACGGAGATGCTGTAGATGGGTGAAGTTGAGGTTGCTGATGCTGACGAGCTGATGCTGCTACTGCTATTTTATATTTCTAGTTGAGTATAAGATGCTGCTTTTGGAGAACCTTTTTACTCCTGATAGATTTTTCATTTAGAGCTATTAGATTTTCCAAGACAGATAGATTGATCTTTTGGAGTTCTTGCTGTGACAACCTTATTTTTCCGTCTAATAGGTATGCATTGCAATTTCAATTTATTCTTATAATGATGATAAATGTAATAATCTGAATAATAAGCTTAAACTTATTTCTTGCTTCGAAACTTTATATAAACTTTATTATTCTTTAAACAAATGACTCAGTGATTCTTTAGCTCAATAATTAAGGTAAAATGTTAAAGAGTTTATTGTGATTGAGCTGGTCTTAATCACCATCAACTGATTCCTACTAGTTGGTCCATCGACCAATGAGCGGAATACCTTAAAAGCAATGAGAAACATTATGTCGTGTTAAAAAGAGGTATCCCGTCTCCTTCCAGCGAATCGTTTTCTGCTAGGTTGAGGACGGAGGTAATCCAGGGAATAAATGAGTAAGTGAATATATATGCGGTGTCAATGGGCCCCACCGTCATATGGATATCATCTGTGTATTGGAGAGATATTTTGCACCTGGATGACCGAGTCATATAGGAGAAGAATTTTTATTGTTAGCGCTGGATCAGATTTCTTGGTAGCAGAGTTATGGTTACTATAGATTAGTTTGGTGATTATTGATTATTGATAAATTCATGTCTAACACTTTATGTTGAGTCGCGTTATGTTATATGTAATTTTTCACGCTTCTGGGAAGTAGGAAGTGGAACACGTGTGGCAAGAGAAGTCACATGGAATAGTGCATTGTCTGAGTTCATATTGGTGATAACACAGGTTGTGTTATGATAGGGACATTCTCCGCATAAAAGGTGTGTAAGTGAAATAGTGATCGGTTTTCTTGTGAAACTCTGGCCTTAATTCTCAGGAGCAGTATAGTCTCCACATGTGTTTTATCCCCAGAGAAACGGGTTTACCGCTTGCTTGAAAGAAGGGTAAGGTAGAGGGAAGTGCTACTTTATCGGCGAAACAGAAAATTCTGTGGTAGGGTAGAGGTAAGCGCTGCCTACTGGAAAAACAGAATTCTTGTATAAATGGACAAAGCTATCTTTTTGGTTTAGCGAATCAGACAATGGAAATGTGTTTTAAATGTTGTAACTAACAAAGAATTGTTGAAAAAGAAATTGCCGATAAATTTTGTAAAGGAGGGGTCAAGAGCAGAACTGACGTAGACAAAAGCCGCGCTGGGATTGGACAGTGCGCCGTAGACAGAAACCGCTCTGATTGGAGTGTTGGTGTGAGTCGCGCTAGTATTGGACGGATAGCCTAGTGACGTGGAAGTTTGTGATTGGAGTGTTGGTGTGAGTCGCGCTAGTATTGGTTGGAATAACGCATAGAGAACAGTGTTGAATAACGGATAGTTTGAGGAGAGAAAGCGATTGTGAATCATGTCGTATTATGAATATGGTAGAGAGAAAACGTTGTGGATGTCGAAAGTTAAGAACTTCTTTAAGAAAGACAAAAAGGTAGTGACTAGAGAGGGACAAATAATTCCTCCGCCGAAATCACCAGCTTCGCATATGATGCTGAAATATGGATATCATACATGCATATGGTTAGAAAATTGGACAAAATATACCAAGAATGATGGAGCATTGGCTTTCCCTGAGAATGGTTCATTTAATGTAGCTGTACTACGGAATTTGAGAGAGAAGATGGCAATGTTAGAACCCAGACCTAGACCAACACAGTTTGAAGCTTTAACTGAATGGGCAGTTGAGATGTATGAACGAGAGAGATTCAGAGGATTAAAGAATCATGAGTTTGTGCCTGGAAGGTTATGGGGAGTAAATCATGAGGACAGAATAAAGCGTTGGAGATGTGCTAATATGACAGGAGGTTTGTTTCCAGCTTTTACAGTGGAGGAAGAAGCAAAGAGAAAGTGTACAGAGAAAAAGAAACATGTAGTTATAGAAAAGTATGGGTATGGTGGTAGTGAAACGGATGACGAATTGCTGGAAGATATTTTAAACAGAAACCCACCTCCATACCAACAGACTTCTGCGGTGGTGACACCTAATGCACCGCCAATGGAAACTGGGAGGAATAAAAATCCCGAACGAAGAGATGAGATAAATAGGTCACAAGATCAATTAAAAACTTCACAAAATGAAGAGATAGAAAGTGACAATGCAACTGAATTAGCAAAAACCACAAGAGAATTGACTGAGAAAATAAGAGCATTGACAAAGAATATGGAAGCTGTAACTGTACCAGTGACGATAGGTCCAGTAATGCCAATTTTTGAGAATCAGAAAATTGATGAACGTTCTTTAGTGATTCCCATGAATTCACATTTGCAAAGAAAAAGAGAAGGGATGGAACTGAACAATGAAGGTGCACACCATTTGGTTAGTACCTATAGACCAAGCCCACCTACTAATTTGACAATAAATGAGAATGAGTTCAGGAGAATACCCATGGTAACGGAGTCTGCATCAGGGACACCAGAAAGAAGTAACAATTGGATAGAATTAAATAGTACGCATGTAGGTCCGACTCCAGATGAGTTAAATGAATGGATGAAAACGCTAAAAACGAAAGAAACAGAAGTAAAACCATTAGATGTAATTAGGTTAAAAATAGACATGGAAGAATTGATTTTAGGAACGATTGGTACAGAAAAATTAAAAAATTATCAGGATGATGAGATTATGTTTTTGTGCAAAAGTCTTACATGGAGAGCTAGAAATTTACATGACAAATTAGAAGAGACAGCAAGTGAACTGGGAGTAGAATTTGCAAAAGTGAGAACGTTGCAGAAACCATATAGAGTAGATTTTTGTGAGAAAGATATAGAGAATCTGAACACATCAGGAAGATTGACCCAAATAAAAGAATTAATTGTTTTACTGAGAAAATGGGGTGATGTGGATAGATGGAGAAGTAGATGGATAAAAAGAACGAGAAAGTAACAGATAAAGCATCTTTGGCCTTTGCAGTAACAGATAAGGAACCAGTTGTAAGGGAGTACCCGATGAGAGAAACTCCAGGAGGTAGTTATGTGCATGTTCCATGGACTAGACAGGATATACTGTCATTTACAAATGACTTCCCAAAGTTGAGAGAGAAGCCAGTAGAATGGTACAGACAAGTGGAGAGATTTGTGAAAGTTTCAAAGGTGTTGTGGATAGAATTGGATGGATTGTTTGATATAGTAGTGCCAGCTGATTTGTGGACAGAATGTAAGATTACTATTGATTGGCCAACTTTAGAATATCCAAGGGATGCTAAAACAGGAGCGCCAGGACCAGAAGTGATGAGAAAGTATGATCAAGTAATTACCTTTTTGAAGAATAAGATTCCACCTAAAGAAACAGATTGGGTAAAAATAGACAGAACCACGCAGGAAAGTAAAGAATCAGTGCATGCTTACTATGAAAGACTGTTGTTAGTTTTCAAACAGTATAGTGGTTATGAGACGCTAAATGAGAAGGATATGAGTCATTTTGTATATAGATTTGTATATGGGTTGAAACCAGAGATAAGTGAGATGATTAAACAGCATATGATTTGTTGGAAGAATAGCACAGTCGACGAAGTTTTGAGATATGCTAAGTATTGCAGTGATGATATTGAGAGTAGACAGCGTAAATTGAAAGAAAAAGCCATGTGGGCACAGGTGAAAGTTGCAGAGAAATAAGAAGCTCAATTGAGTAATACCGGTAATGAAGCAGGACAGGCTAGATCTCGACCAAATATAGGTAAAGGAAAAGGACAAATGAGCATAGATGGAAAAGGCAAGGGTGTCCTCAATATTTCTGTCAAACGAGGGCTATGATGCAAATAAACAGGTGGAAGAGAATTACGTAACATACTGCGAACAAATAACTACTAGGTTGGATCAAGTTGCTCCAATCAAAAGTCATAGGAAACTTGGCAGACCGTCAGCCCCATGGTTCAACGAGAAATTAAGAAACCTGAAGTTGGGCTGTAAGCAAGCGGAAAGGAAATGGCGTAGGGAATACGCAGATGAGGAAAAAACCTCCTGGAAAATGGTAATAGCGGAGTATAGAAAAGAAATTTTAGTAGCAAAAACTGAGTTCTTTGCAGAATCTATTCGGAAAGCACAAGATAGTACTCGAAGTGTCTTCAGGATAGTAGATAATCTGCTTAATCCAGACTGCTCAAAGAATGAGATTGTGCCTAGCCAGGAATTATGTGATAGCCTGGCTACTTTCTTTGAGGATAAGATTAGTAACATCATTTATGGACTCAAATTGGATAATACGTCTAAGGAATTAACGCCTACAAAACAGATATGGCTGGACAACTCTCATTCCTTAGATTATTTTAATTTACTTTCTGTGGAAGAATTCTATAAAATGGCCATGGGGATATCATCAGGCTCCCCTTTGGATCCACTACCACATAAAATCTTGAAGGAGCTGGCTCCTGAACTCTTTCCAGCACTACGGCAAATTTGCAATCAATCACTGGTTAGTGGCTCTGTGCCAACGTGCTGGAAACAGGCGATGGTGACGCCCCTTTTGAAAAAAGCATCACTTGACCCAGCGTGCCCGAAAAGCTATAGACCGATCTCTCTTCTACCCTATCCAGTTAAAATCTTGGAACGAGTAGTTAGTAAAGCACTCTCCCAGTTTTTAGAAACAAACAACATTCTGGACAGGGTGCAGTTCGGCTTCCGCCCCGGCCATGGTACGGAAACTGCCTTGGTGACCGTCATGGATGACCTACGCTTGCGTGCAGACAGGGGACAGTCAGCTATTTTGATTCTTCTTGACCTGTCTGCCGCATTTGATACGGTAAACCATGAAATCCTTCTATCCAGGCTTCAAGAGGTGGGGGTTGTGGGCACTGCCTTAAAGTGGTTCCAATCTTACCTATCTAATAGACAACAGGCAGTAGCCCTTCCTCCTTTTCGCTCCAAGTTTTCCAATACCTTGCATGGTGTTCCACAAGGGTCGGCGATTAGTCCTATACTATTTAATATCTATATGAGCCCTTTACTTGCTGTTATAAGGGCTCATAATATTAGTTTAGTAAATTATGCAGACGACACCCAGCTTATCCTGTCCCTTGAGGGTGAGCAATCTGTACCCTTAGAAGACTTCCACGCTTGTCTACGGGACACAGCACTCTGGCTTAGGGAGAATTCTCTTCAATTCAATTCTGATAAAACAGAAATCTTACATTGTGCCGTAGGTAGAATTCCCCCTATACTTCCGTCTGATTTCTGGCCTACCTCTACTACTACTTCATTGGCTCCTAGCAAATCAGTACGTAATCTGGGAGTCATGTTTGATGATAAGTTGACACTCGAAAAGCATGTTAATAAAACAGTCGGGTGCTGCTTTACTTTGATTAGAGCACTCCGAAAAATTTTCCCACTGTTCTCAATACAGGCCAGAACACTGATAATTAGAGGTACTATCCTTAGTAGGTTGGACTACTGTAATGCTCTGTTGCTGGAATCACCGAAGTATCTGATTGAGAGATTACAGCGAATACAGACCATGGCGGCCAAGTTGGCATTGATGAGATCATACCGTTCTTCCGCCTCTCAGGCACTCTCAGAGCTGCACTGGCTTCCAATCTCGCAGCGGATACTTTTTAAGGCCTTGTGCATTGTGTTCAAGGCCTTGCATGGCACTGGTCCTAAATCATTGCAGGAAAAATTTGCATGGTATGTTCCCCCTCGGATGCTCCGTTCCTCTTCGGCTAATCTGGTGAAAGTGCCTAGGGTCAGGAAAACTAAATCAGGAGGTAGGGCCTTTAGCACAGCGGCTTCACGCCTTTGGAATAGACTCCCGTCTGATATTAGACAAATAGACGATCTCCTGCAATTTAGAAAAAGGGTAAAAACCTGGCTCTATCCTCAAGCTGGCCTATCTACATCTTGCTATCCTCACGTCTAGTAAAGGGCTTTCACGGATATTTACACTCAGTCAGGCACTTGTATCACAGCGCCAGGGTACCCGTAGGGTGTTAGTTGCGCTTTATAAATGCTGATAATAATAATAATGAGGCAAAGAAAAAGTGGCCATGCCACAACTGCGGAAAGCTAGGGCATTGGAGAAACGAGTGTAAATTTCCTCCAAAACTTAATGTGGAAAATCAATCATTAAATTCACAGGTGCAGAGTGAGGTAGTTACTCAACAGAGTCAGGTGCCACAACCACCACTTCCCAAGAGTGTTAACCAACAGAAATACAGTGCAGAAACAGGATTCTACGGAGGAGAACAGGTAACACAGTTGCCGCGTGTAGCTGCCATTTCTCAATATTGGTTACGACAGGATGAGGATGAAACGGATGAAAGCTTCTGACAGTGCCTAGGAGAGGGGGAAGAGTGCGTGCTTGGCGCAACTCTAGAGGTAGATCAGTCTGGTCCATTTGTGGATGGAGAAGTGAATGGTGCAAATGTAACATTCCTTGTGGACACTGGAGCTACCCGTTCTACTGTTAGGTCAGTGGAAATTCCAAACCTTCCTCTCTCAGGTGAACATATCCAAGTAGTTGGAGTTTCGAATCAGCAAATTAAGACGCCTCTTACTAAATTAGTGGAGGTAAAGATTGGTCCATTTAGTGAAATGCACCGATTTGTGGTATGCGATTGTAGTCCTGTGAACCTATTAGGACGCGATCTATTGTGCAAAATGAATTGCACTATCTATTGTACTCCAGATGGAATTGCATTTCAGACCCCAGATGAAGATGTACTGTATAAAATGACAATGGTAAATTTAGAACCAGAAGTAAATGATTTGTTTCCTGTATTTGATGCAGAGAAAATCCCAATTGAACTGAAAAAGGCAGTGAAAGAAGAAGTGTGGGACTTTACAGGAGAAGATATAGGATTAATGAAAGAAGTAGATCCCGTTAAAATAACCGTAAAAGAGGGAATGAGTTACCCAAATACGCCCCAGTATAAATTGACACCAGAAATAATTGAAGGAATAACGCCAGTAATAAATAAAATGGTTGAACAAGGGATTCTAAAAGAAATCATGAGCAGTCCATGTAATTCGCCAATAATGGGACTGAAAAAGCCAAACGGAACATATAGAATTGTACAGGATTTGAGGAAGGTAAACAAAATTGTAGTACCTTGTTGCCCAATAGTACCGAACCCTGCTGTGATTCTATACCAGATTCCACGTGAAGCAGAATGGTACACAGTAATTGATTTATGTCATGCATTTTTCTCTATTCCATTGCATCCAGATAGCCAGCCATTATTTGCGTTTAGGTTTGGAGAGCGTATTTTGGCATGGTGCCGAATTCCTCAAGGGTACACAGAAAGCCCCTCAATCTTTAATCAGATTCTAAAGAAATCCTTGGAAGATTTAAAAATGCCAGAAAAGTCAGTGATGGTTCAGTATATTGATGACCTACTGGTGGCATCAAAAATAAAGATGATTCAAGGAATGAGAGCTCCAATGAGGCAAAGAGAGGTAAGAATGTTTCTGGGAATGGTTGGATATTGTCGACAATGGATAAGCGGTTTTTTGCTGATTGCTAAACCGTTGCAAAAATTGACAAAGAAGGATGTAAAAGATCCTTTTGAAATGAATGATGAGGAAATGAAAGCATTCAGAGAGCTGAAAAAGAAATTGTGTGAAGCTCCAGCATTGGGAATGCCTGACTATGAGAAAGATTTTGAGTTGTATTGCAGTGAAAGAGATGGATGTGCATTTTCAGTCTTGGTACAGAGACATGGAACTATGAAAAGACCCATTGCATATTTTTCAGCTGTTTTAGACCCTGTAGCGAAAGCGTTGCCTGGATGTTTGAAAGCAGTTGCTGCTACTTGTGTGAGTCTGGAACAGAGTGAAGGCATAGTGATGGGATATCCACTGAGAGTATATGTTCCCCATTCTGTGGAAATTCTCTTGACAAGAACGAAAACACAATACATGACACATAGTCGGCTGACTAGGTATGAAAAAGTAATTTTGAGTGCAGATAATGTGACCATTGACAGATGTATGAATGTGAATCCTTCGACATCATTGCCAGATGAAGAGAGTGTAATTGAAATGGATGAAGTAGATCACGATTGTCTGAATGTGCTTGAATATTGTACAAAACCGAGATCAGACATACGAGATGAGCCCTTAAAGGAATCAGATTATATTCTGTTCGTGGATGGCTCATGTTTAAGAAGAAATGATGGAGTTCTAAGTGCAGCATATGCAGTTTGCACAGTAGCAACTGTAATGGAAGCATCTTGTCTGAAATGGATACGGTCGGCCCAAGTCGCAGAACTAGTAGCTCTGATTCAAGCATGCAAGTTGGGAAGAAATGTACGGGTTACGATTGTGACAGATAGCCAGTACGGCTTTGGAGTGGTGCATGATTTCGGTCAGATTTGGTCACAAAGAGGTTTCTTGATGTCTGCAGGAACGCCAATTAGAAATGGAGAGTTTGTGAAAAAGTTGCTTGAGGCGATACAGCTGCCTAAACAGATTGCTGTTGTGAACTGCAATGCACATAGAAATGAGGAAGACTACATAACTGTCGGCAATAAATATGCTGACGAGATTGCACAGTACTGTGCAAAGAATGTGGTTTCTTTGAACAGGAACCGAGAGAGAGCATATTTCTTGTCCTTTGCTTTTTACTAACCCTGTTGAGACATGGGATGAGGTGAGACAGTTACAGGAAGCAGCAGATGATGAGGAAAAAGATACATGGATAAAAGCAGGATGTAGGGCGTGGCTTGAGGCGTCAAGATGGCGGTCGCACTCTAAGAGTGCTCCGGACCCCTCCGTCATCCGCCTCGCATCCTCTTGTTAGCGGCAGTTATCCGCTCCTTCTACCTGCCTGTGGTGGGTTCCTGTGCGGAGGGGGCCATTCCGGTCCGTTTGGCGGGCGATTCTGAGCCCCCGGTGCCCGGTTCCGGACCTTCTCCTCTCGCGGCTCCGAGGCTGCAAGATGGCGGCCGCCACCAAAGCCCAGCAATAACTGCGGCGCCATCGCCTCGTGAGGCCACCGGTGCTGCACCGCTGTCTGCCTGCGACTCTCTGCGGTGGCCGGCTTGGCTCCGGTGTGTCGTCCTGCCCGAATGGCATTGATCGAGGGTTGAGCCTTCGGCCCCGCGCCCTTTGCGCCAGCTACGACGCCGTCCGTGGACGAGGCTGGGGAGACCCGGACGCCTGCCTGACGCCTGTGGGAGACCGGCGCGCAGGGAACACCGTCCGGAGCCGGAGCGCCCTAGCTGAGGCAGTCCCACTGATCCTTCTGACGGGGACCGCCCTGAGACCTGTGGAGAGGTGTCGGTGAGTGGGGAAGACCGGGGGTTCGGCTACCTTGTCGGGTAGCGGTGCGAGGGGCTGACACTGGTGCTCCGGGCCCCCCCCCCAGCCCCGGCGCGGCCCTGCTGGCCACCTCCTGCACTCGGGGGAGCAGGCGTGGGAGGCCTGCTTCGCCATCCCCCACCTGAGGCCTTGGTTGCGGCCCATCGGCGGGAGTGACGCCTCTGTCCTGGAGGGTTCGCCGGCGCTGGGTTCTCCGCCTCCGGCACAAGGACTTTGCGGTGCCTGGCCCGACTTCTCCGGCTGCCTCTGAGGTGGTGGGCTGGGGCCTGCCTCGTGTTGACGCTGGCGGCCTGGACCGACCTGTCGGCCGTGGCGGGAACCATCCCTGCTGAGCGGTGCTAGTGGAGGCGACAGAGTCCTCCGGTAGGTGGGGGCCGGGGTTCGTCTGTCGGGTCGGGCAGCGGCGCGGGTGTCGGGGTCTGTGCCCTCGCCCAATTCCGGACATCATACCGCCCTTGAGGCTGCGAGGCTGGGGGGCGGCCTGCGGGGCAGAGCTGGGCCATTTCTCCCCGGACGCCTGCAACCTGTGCTCTTGTGAGGCCCTCCTGCTGGGCCGGAAGATCTATCAACCCGCTGGTGTGTGGAGTGGGTGACCGGCTGTCGTCTCGGGCAGCGAGGCGGGTGGAGCTGGCATTGGGCGCCCCCACGGCCACCTACTGATCCGGTCCCTTGGGGTGGCCCGTCCTCGGACGTGTGGTGTGGGGTCCGCGGGGCCGGGAGCGCAGCTGGAGGGTTAACGGGACAGGGCCTGTCGTGCTCTGCGCCTCTGGGGTGGAGCCACCGTATTCAGCCATCTCTTCGGGTGGCGCTCCGGGGCCCCCCGCGTGATCCCGGATTGAATACCTGGTTCTCCCGTGCGGCGGCGGGGGCCCGGCTCCCTGGCAAGATCTCCGAGCCTGTGGTGGGTTCCTACCATACATATAAACTTTGTTACTCCACTGGCGAGTGGAGTTACCGCCGGCCATGGGGAGAGACAGGGCCGCGAAATCCGCGCCAGCTTCTACGCAGACCAAAATGGACCGCTTCACTACCTCGGAACAGGTTCCCCCTGGAGGGGCTGATGGGGGCCTTCCCCCTCCCCAAGAGAGGGACCTTGCCACCATCCTTCAGGCCATCAGTACCTCACAGGCGTCGGTTGAGGGGAAGATTGGAGAGGTCAAGGTGGACGTGTCCCTTCTCCGGCAAGACCTCCGTAATGCTACGGCGAGGCTGACTGAGGCTGAATCCCGCATATCCACCGCGGAAGACGACATTTCCCAGCTGAAAGAACAAGTAGCCCACCTCAACACTCACACTAAGGAGCTCCACCGGCGGGCCGAGGACGCTGAAAATCGTGCCCGCCGTAATAACCTCCGCCTGGTGGGGTTTCCCGAAGGGGCGGAGAGGGGACTGGCGGCCACCTTCGTTGAAGATTGGTTTACATCCTGGATGCCCAAGGACGCCCTCTCGTCCTGGTTCGTGGTGGAGAGAGCCCACAGGTCCCTGGCGCCCAGGCCTCCTCCAGGGGCTCCGCCGCGCCCCCTCATCCTAAAAGTCCTTAATTTTAAAGACCGGGACGCTATCCTGCGGGCGGCACGAGAGAAGGGGCCCCTCCAGTTCCAAAATCATAACATTATGGTATTCCCAGACTACACCAGGGAGGTGCAGGAACTTCGGCGCTCCTACACAAACGTAAAACAAAAGTTGCGGGCCCTAGGCCTACAATATCAGCTCCAATTTCCGGCGCGCCTACGTGTTATCTTCCAAGGCCAAATTCAGTTCTTTGAGTCACCTCAGGCAGCATGGACATGGCTGACGGAGGAACGCCCTCTCCGACAAGGAAATGCCCCTGCCGCGGGGCCTGGGGGCTCCCAGCCACGGGGGCCTGGGTTGCCGGGACGCAGGCGCCGGCGTCGAACACAATCTCGTAAAGGGCGCCAATCGCAGACAATACCTAGATCCCTGAGCATGGCGGCCCGGGGGTCCCGGGACTCCTCCAGCGGGTCAAGCTCTCCACCACGCGGCAGGCACTGCTCCGCCGAAGACCGGCCTGGACCGACCTCATCGCCGTCCCGGGTGGGCTCACCCAAACCAGACTCGGACCTTTCTCGCACTCCGACTATTTGAAGGCCTGGTGGGCTTAATGTGCCGTCCATTGACTGCTGGGGCGGGTCGCCGCCGCGCTGGGGCTCGCTGCCACTGGTAGACTTACAAGTGTAACATTCAGTTCTAATGCCGATACATTGCTGATCCGATCTTCTGGAGGGGTCCTCCACGCACCCAAATACGAACGTTGTAGTTTGGTATTGTTCATATGGGGGGTCGACAGATGCTTCCGTTCTCGAAGTGTAGGGTGGGGGGGGAGGGGTGGGTTTGGGGAAGTTTTTCCAGTTATGTTTCTATTTTGTTTGTCTTTTGTTTCAGCAACTACGAAATGACATATGTTTCCTATGCAAGAAACGTGCATGCCCCTACTGCATGCGACGGCCCCTACATTTGCGGACTCCCACACACGCTCACGCACCCCGGTTTGACTATGCACTCCACAGTAGTGACCTCCCGACATGACTGCTAACACTACGCCTAGGGCATCTCTCCACGTGCTGTCGTGGAACGTTAATGGTCTTCTTGATCGACATAAGCGCACGGCGGTCTTGCGGTATGCACAACGCCTCCATATAGACATACTCATGCTTCAGGAAACACACCTCCTTGGGAATCAGTGTCCCTTCCTGGCGCGTTATGGATACGATAGAATATGGCACTCCGGCTTCTCTAGGGGCTCCCGCGGGGTGGCAATTCTCCTGAGGCGCAATCTGCCCCTTGTCCTTTCCCAGGTGACTCACGACCCGCAGGGATCCTTTGTAGCAGTTAGCGGCTCCCTGGCTGGCTCCCCCATCAATCTGATCTCTGTTTATGCCCCCCCATCGATGCTCACACCTACGCTCACCCAGACCGCCGCTCTGATGAACAATATGCCACTGGGCACCATGATTGTGGGAGGTGATTTTAACGCTGTTTCCTCCCCGGCCCTTGACACCACAGGTCCTCCTTCCATCTCCCGCAAAACGCAGGCGAAGCAACTCCAGAACTGGTCCGAATCGCTGGGACTCTGCGATACATGGCGTATATGGCATCCCCACACCCTGCAATTTACACACACCTCCGCGGCCCACCGAACACAGGCACGCATAGATGCGGTCTTTGTCTCTGCACCTGAGTGCTCAGGGGTTGTAGATGTCCGCATCCTACCGCGGGGTATCTCTGACCATTCTCCAGTGCTTCTTAGTACAGGGACTCCCCCTCCTTCAGCCCGTCAAACATGGAGAATGAACGCTTGGTTCCTCCAAGACAAAGACTTTAAACAGGTGGTGGGGACGGAACTCGGGCATTACTTCCGCACCAACGACGGATCCGTGGCCTCGCCGGGTATCTTGTGGGAGGCCGGAAAGGCGACTATCCGGGGGTCGCGAAGGGACAGCTCAAGAACCAAAGGCAGGTGCAACTGCAAGAAATTTCCTCAAGAGAAGCGCAGGCACTTCGCTTGGAACAACTAGTATCCTTGTCTAATGATGCCGCCCAGGCCCGACAACTTGCTCTTCTGCGGGATGAAATTAAACAGCTATCTTTGGACGCTGCCAAGCTCCTATGGAGGTCGTCGGTAGCGCGAATCTATGGCTGGGGGATAAGAATGGCACGATCCTGCACAGGCTAGCCACCTACCCCAGGGCGAGCCGCATTATCTCAGAAGTGTCGGATGAGGCAGGAATGGTGCACTGCGCCCCTACGGCGATGGCCAACACCTTTGCCACCTATTACCGATGTTTATATGCAGCACGTGTCCCGGCCCTCTCGCTCTCTGATCTCCTTGACCGGGGTAAGGTACGTCTTCCCTACCTGGAGACGGCTGCCCAGAAGGATTTGGAACGGCCCATTTCTTTGAAAGAAATCGAGGGGGCCATCTCCTCTGCCTCTTCGGGCAAGACTCCGGGCCCCGATGGCCTTCCCCAGGAGTATTACGCGGCGTACCGCGAAATTTTAGTGCCCCGTCTGGCCGCTTTGTTTCAGGAGGCGGTGGAGAGGGGCTCCTTCCCGCCAGAAACTGACATTGCCACCATTGTGGTCCTCCCGAAATCCCAGCCCCCTTCGCGTCATTGTGCGGACTATCGTCCTATCTCGCTCCTCAATACGGAGATTAAGCTGTACGCCGCCATTCTGGCTCAGCGTTTGAAGCCCTACTTGGCTTCCCTGGTCCACGTAGATCAATGTGGCTTCATGCCTCAACGCGGGACCCGTCACTGCCTCCGGAGGCTGCAACTGGCTCTAGCCCACAGGCACTTGCTAACTCCGTACTTGGCTCTCCTATCCATCGATTTTGAAAAGGCGTTTGATTCAGTGGATTGGACGTATTTGCAGGATGTGCTGACCGAATTGGGTTTTGGGCCTCGATTTAGAGCGTCGGTTCAGGTCCTTTACGCCCACCCGCGAGCGCGTGTGCTGGTCAACGGTGTACTGTCAGAAGCCTTCCCTATTCACAAAGGCACTAGACAGGGATGTCCTCTCTCTCCATTGCTATTCGCCCTGGTTATGGAGCCCCTGGCCGCTCTGGTGCGGGCCGAGGACGGTATTCGTGGATGGGAGTGGCCGAGTGCAGAGGCGGACAAGATCGCACTTTATGCGGACGACGTTCTGATTTTCCTGGCCGATCCGGCCTCCTCGGGGCCACGATGTCTCCAGACCCTAGAACACTTTGGGCAGGCCTCCGGGCTTAGACTGAACCCTGGGAAGTCCGTCCTGGTTCCTCTGCACCTCTCTAGGGAATGCTATGACTGGCAATCCACCATACCGCTGCGGAGACAATCCTTTAAGTACTTGGGGCTGTGGATCACTCTCCTTCCCGAACTGGGTTGGGCGCTCAATGTTGCCCCAGTTGTTAAAAAGGCCAAAGAAGATCTCCATAAGTGGAAGACTCTTCCCCTCAATCCGTTGGGGAGGGTCGCCCTGTTTAAAATGATGATCCTCCCCAGATTTCTTTACGTCCTCCAGAATACTCCTTTCTGCTTCCCCAGGCCTTGGTTCCGGGAATTGGACAGTATAACCACCTTGTTCCTTTGGAACGGGGGTAGGGCACGCCTGGCTCTGTCTACTTGTCGGATCCCCTCCTTCGACGGGGGAATGGGGATGACGAACCTATACCTTTACTTCCTGGCTGCACGTCTCCTGGTGGTTCACGACTGGTTCAACGGGGGCTGGTCCGATCCGGCCTACAGGCTCGAGCTGAGCGAGCTGGGTCTACCCGCCATTCAATCGATGCTGTACGGGAAGACAATCCCAACCCAGCTACCGGAGGTCACACGCTCCGTGTTCCTGGCCTGGCGGGCCTCGCTGCGTCATACTGGGTGGACGCGTAGGTTCACTCGGTGTACACCCCTTTGGCAGGGGGCTTGGCTCCGGGAAGTTAGTGGGTTGCAAGGGTTTAAATCGTGGGATCTCATTGGAATTACACAGCTGGGGGATGTATGGGCTACAAGCCACCTGCTTTCCTTTCCGGAGCTCCAAGCCCGTTACTCCTTACACTCCTCTCAATTCTACAAGTATTTGCAGCTGAGACATGCACTCCGGATACACATTGCGGACGACACACGGCTCCCCGAACACAGCCCTACAGAGGCGCAGACAATGCTGGGAGATTTAGGTAAAGGGGGCATTTCCCGCATATACCGCACCCTAGTCAACAATACTTCCCCCTCCCTGGACAAGTTGAAGGACCAGTGGGTGGAATGGGTGGGCCCCCTCGACGAGGTGGACTGGCGTGATGCACTTATGGCACCCAAGATGGTCACCACTTCTGCTAAACTTAAGCTGATCCAACTTTACTACTTACACGCCGCTTACCTTACTCCCCTGCGCTTGCATCGAGCGGGCCTGCGTCCTGATGCGTCATGTACGAGATGCACCCATGCCCCGGCTGACTTCTTCCATGTGGTTTGGTCCTGCCCCCGGCTGGAGAGATTTTGGGAGGCAATTGAGGGGGAGCTAACGGAGGTCCTGGGTTGGGAGGTTCCTCATGACCCGCGGCACTCCATACTGGGAATCCTGGATGGGCTGGATGGGTCCCGGAACGACAAATTATTTTTTAATACAGCCATGATGGTGGCAAAGCGGGACATAGCGGCGGCATGGATAAATCCTGAACCACCGGACATAGGGAGGTGGCGACGGGGGGTGGACTGGTGTGCGACCCAGGAGAGGGCCATTTACATGGCAAGAGGGTGCCCGAAGAAATATCGATGGGTGTGGGGGAAATGGCTGGGTACGGTAGAAGGCTCGGAATGATTTGTTTCGTCATTGTTATCTGTGCAGGTTTCATGGAGTGCGGAGTGTGGGATACGTTCACTATCAAAATGTCACTGATTTTGGGTCCATCGTGTACTTGCTGAGTTGTTTCATACGATGTAAAACAATAAAAATTTGTTTATCAAAAAAAAAGCAGGATGTAGAAAACATGAGGAAAATGATGTTTTGGTTTACAGAGATGAAAGACCAGTTATGCCTGATAGCATGATTTCTGACATGGCACGGATGTACCATGGACAAGCCCATATTGGGAGAGATTCAATGATCAGACTTTTTAGACAAACATGGTATAATCCAAAATTCAGAGCCATAGCTGAGAGTCTTTGTCAAAGATGTCTTATTTGTCAACAGTTAAATCAAGGAAGGAAGACAGTAGTGAGTCTAGGAACAATAGGACGAGAAGGAGGTCCGTTCACTAGAATGCAAATGGATTTTATCGAAATGCCCCCGAGCAACAGACTAAGGTTGCATCTAGGGAGATGCGTCACGTAGTAAACCCCTGCGCCACATGAAACCTGCGTCAGGTTTCATGTGGGCGTACCGGCGCAGGGGGGGGGGCGTTCCGACGCAGGAACGCCTCGGAAAAGTGACGTAGTGCAATCTACAAGATTTCACGCAGTCACTTTTCCGACGCTGGTGCGTCAAATCCTTACGACTGCTTCAAGCAGGTGTAAGGATTGACGCACCATGTTAGGGATAGGGAAGGTTGGAACAGTGCTGGAGTTGCGTCGCGCTTGCGACACAACTTCAGCACTGCGCCAACCTTCCGCCGGCAGATGCGTCACGCATCTGCTTATCCTTGCGCCACGATGCGCCGCATTGTAAATGCGGCGCATCGGACGTGGCGCAAGGGTAAACTTGCGTGACGCATTTTCCCTGGCGCATCCCTGCTGATATGCAGGGATGCGCCAGGGAACGTAAATATGCCCCCTAGTGTTTTAGCAAGTTTATTTTATAAAACAGGTAGATTAGAATATTATTACACTGACATAGATAAGATTTTTGCGAAAGTTTCTGTAGTTCCCGAGCTAAACAAAATAAAAGAGGGAAAAACGTTTGGTGAATATTTTATAGAAGATAAGATTTTAACATTAGATAATATAGTTAAAAACAACCTTACCTGTGAGTTAAAGAAGGAAGAAAAAGTATTTTTAGAGATGGTTGAAGAAAGAAGAGTGAAATTTCAAAGAAAAGTGATAGAAGAGACAAAAACACCTCTTTGGGCTTTTGAGGAAGACAATCATGACAAGAAAAAGACAAATGCAGCTATGACTCTGGATTGGCCCCAACAGGGAAGGTTGTGCATTAGAAGAAATAAGACAAGATATGACAATTATTTTGTGGGTTCCAGTATTTGCCATGACAATTATCAAATTTTAGGCGGATGGGGATTCAAAGGGGAAAAGATCCAATATTTCCAGGGATCTATTATGTTTGCGGTAATAGGGCTTATTACAGGTTGCCGGACCATTGGTATGGGTCATGTTATTTAGGCCTGGTCTTTCCAAAGATTTTTCATATGGATAGAAAAGAAAAAGGAACACACAAAATGATAAATACCTTTACACGTAGAAAAAGGGAAAGTTTTTCAGAAATAGTAGGTGATATTTTTGGTGCATTGATACCAGCAGTGGGAATACCTTTGAATGCATTTAGAATTCGGAAATTATCCACAGTGGTAGATCGTTTATCTACAGATACTGCTGGAGGGTTCTTGACGGTAAATACCGAGATGGTTGCCATGAGAGCTATGGTAATGCAAAATCGACTTGCCCTTGACATTCTTTTGGCAAAAGAGGGTGGAGTCTGTGGAATGCTGAAAGTCCAACATTGTTGCACTTACATTCCAGATAAAAGTGAAAATATACAAAAGTATATAACAAATATTACAAATTTGCACAAAGAGCTTGTTCCACTGGAGGTTGAAAGTGTATTTGGAAAACTTGGTAAAGGGTTTTCTTCAGTTATAAATTGGTTAACAAGAATGAGTGGATTAATAATAGGGAAAGTTATAATAATAGCAACCATGATAATCATAATAATTTTAGTGCTGAAGCTTGTAATTACATGTATAAAGAAAAGAAGAAGACAGAATAAAATAGAAAAGGAAAACATGATAAACAAGGAGAGAGAGAGAGAAATGGGTGATATAGAGCTAGAAGAGATAAAAGAGAACATGTACAAGAAGACCAAGAGACAAGTTGAAAGGGATACAGTTGTGTAAACTAACAAAAGCAAACGGATAAAAGAAATATGCTGTCTGAGAAAATTGTATAACTTGGGTTTTGTGGTGATATTAAAAATCACCAAAGGGGGGAGTTGATGGAGCAGGATAAATGAAAAAATGTTAACCTCCTAATAATTTTCGTAAAATAATTAATAAACATGTTCGTTTAAGTAAATAACCAACAATGTATGTTACATGTAAAGGGTTAAAGGTAACACGCTATTTTTGTGTGCAAATTAATCAACTTATAATTGTTGACGTGTCTAACATAATCTAATATTTGCGTACTAATAAAATAATAAATGCATGATTTGTGCTTTGAAAATAAAATGTGTGGTGGCAAAATAAAGCGATGGTAAGTAAGGGACGGCTTTATATGTTGCTTTTTGCTAGGTAATACCTAATTGGGGTACGTAGAAAGACGGGAGGGAAACGAAAGGGTTTATATTCTTTATATTAACAATATTTTGTTTATCTTTGAAAATAGTGCGCTTAGGCCTGTTGAGCAGCGATATAAAATGGCCGCCATTTGCTAGAGTACGCATGAGCAAGAAGCTGTGTGGTAGAGGAGAAAGGCTGTGAAAAAGAATGACCACGTGTTCGTGCTGAGAGCCTAAGATGGAAGTATGGTCAAGGCTATTGTGACCTTTCTGAGCAAATGTATGCCAAGATGATCAGCAAGAAGCGTGAGAAGTCAAACTGAATAAATGGACAAACGGAACTATTAAATCTAAAAAGTAACAGAAAAAGATACAAATTGGACTGATCGAAACTGATGAGTAATGTCATGAACTGTGGGAAACGATGCAAGCATGGACATTCCACACAGAACTGGTTAAGACAAGGAAGTTTGATTAAAATGTATATGGACTTGAATGAACCAATGAGAGAGAATCACGCCATAGAGATGCAACATTTTTATTCAGTAAGCTAGAATTAGGGTATAAGAAGACCTACTCTTGGTGGGGAGGGGTTAGTTGCTGTTGACGGAGATGCTGTAGATGGGTGAAGTTGCGGTTGCTGATGCTGACGAGCTGATGCTGCTGTTGCTATTTTATATTTCTAGTTGAGTATAAGATGCTGCTTTTGGAGAACCTTTTTACTCCTGATAGATTTTTCATTTAGAGCTATTAGATTTTCCAAGACAGATAGATTGATCTTTTGGAGTTCTTGCTGTGACAACCTTATTTTTCCGTCTAATAGGTATGCATTGCAATTTCAATTTATTCTTATAATGATGATAAATGTAATAATCTGAATAATAAGCTTAAACTTATTTCTTGCTTCGAAACTTTATATAAACTTTATTATTCTTTAAACAAATGACTCAGTGATTCTTTAGCTCAATAATTAAGGTAAAATGTTAAAGAGTTTATTGTGATTGAGCTGGTCTTAATCACCATCAACTGATTCCTACTAGTTGGTCCATCGACCAATGAGCGGAATACCTTAAAAGCAATGAGAAACATTATGTTGTGTTAAAAAGAGGTATCCCGTCTCCTTCCAGCGAATCGTTTTCTCCTAGGTTGAGGACGGAGGTAATCCAGGGAATAAATGAGTAAGTGAATATATATGCGGTGTCAATGGGCCCCACCGTCATATGGATATAATCTGTGTATTGGAGAGATATTTTGCACCTGGATGACCGAGTCATATAGGAGAAGAATTTTTATTGTTAGCGCTGGATCACAGTCCATAGACGCATAAACACTTAAGTTCAGGCTAGTACTTAAAACTAATAATGTCAAGGAATAACAGCTAAAGGCCTGCTTAATTACTTTTCTTCTACGCTTGGGGAGCGATTGTGTGGCAAAATGACATTTTGCTTGCGGCACTCAGGCACTAAAATTCCGGCGCACTGCTAAGTTGAGCGTATAGGTTCATGGTGCTGTGCAAACTGATGGACAGTTATGGCAGTTTAACACCCAGGTTGTATTATACAAAGCGTCAGCCATTCAACATGTCACCATTAGGAGCAAAAGAAATGAGATTGCATTTTCTAAAATGCAAATGCCCACGGCAGCTGGGGAGACAGTTGATGTTTGCGCTACAAGGGTAAATAGGTTGGGTTGTAGCAGGCTTCATTCTCTAAACTTTCCCATCTACAGAACGTGAACAGAAAGGTGATGCACAGATGAAAGTCTACCTACAAAACTGCTCAAAAACGCTGTTTCTGAATCCCTGTTTACATATAATAACTTATAAACAAGAAACGATCCGGAGGAATGGAATTTTCGCTGGAAAGTTTCTACATTTAGCATGTGATCATGAACTCCAAAACTCCGTCCATCCTTAACTGCGCAAAGTCATGAAAGAGACACTATGGAGGCGATTTGTGTAAAAGACAACAAAGAAGTGCAGTGCAAGCCTCGTTTTGGATAATATTCTGGGCTTTCTAGACAGTGTGGTCCTTGAAATATCGTTATGGCCACAAGCTTTGGTTGGTCTGTCTTCCTTTGGTTCCGGTAGGAGTGCCACCTAAATTTGTGCAAAGACAACAAAGAAGTGTGGTGCAAGACTTGTTTTAGATAATATTCTGGACAAACATTTAGACTGTTGTAGTCCTTGAAATATCGTTATGGTAAGATGGCTGCAAGCTTTGGCTGGTCTGTCTTTCTTTGGTTCCTGTAGGCGTACTACCATAAGCCTCTTTCAGGCTGTTGTAGCTGATACATTTACAGCGGAACAGATGAGCGAGGGGTAGGTGGTTTATTTATAATAACGTAATTGGGATGCTTTCTTTTGCAGCTGATCGTCACCCCTACAGAGGAGATAAGCATTCGGGGCACACGCGAGGTCTTGCGACAGCACATGCGCTGTCTAGGCTCGACCTAAAAATGGCAAAAAAATGAAGTAATACTATTTCAAAATGTGCCGGATTATGCCGCATAATTTGCCTTTTCTTGCCACATAATTTACTCACCTTGCCACATAATTTAGCCCTCTCCTGCAGCATAATTCCAGTGGTCCTGATGTTAGGGTAATCCACAGCAGTGATTTTGTTCCTGTTTATATTTCCCATTCTTTCGTTAAATTTGCATTCCCCAAGAGTGGTAGCTATTTCCAGGATGTGTGTTTCTGTATTTCATTTCACAGCATATTACTCTTGGATGATGCACCCTTTGTACTGAGTCACCTCCAGGTGTTTAAAACAGGCTACAGTTGAGCACTTTGGAGTTGAGGATGCAGGCAGTACAACTTTCACACTGTGCCTGTCTGTGGGTCAAAAAGGTGTTCAGATTACATGATCATTCAAAATATGGCCTCTCTGCAGAGCACAAAGAGCAATGGTCCTGCATTCCAGTTGTGATTCTATGCAAATGTGGGTGAAGGAGCAACTTATTGGTAAAAACAACAAGGTGAAAGTAAAATAATTTATTGTTGTTACTCATTTAGCTTAAACAGCTAACAACCATTGACAAAACCCAGTCGCGGCCGGCATGACTCACGGGTGTGGGGGCGGAGGGGTGAGGGGGGTTTATTTTATTTATTTAAAAAACAAAAAACTTTCCTTAGCCGGCCCGATCCGATCCCGTGTCGTCTCTGCTTAGGGGCCTCACATGTTCCTATCCTGCCCGGGGCCCCACATATACTAGGACCGGCCCTGTCTGGGGAGACTGGTGAGTGCGCGTTGCCCCGCGGGGACTAGTGAGTGCTGTTGCGATCGGAGCGTGCTGCTCCTGGTTTTACTGAGGGTTTTACTTCTTGTGCAGCCACGGGGACATTACAAGGGCTGAACAAACACAAAGTGCCATGCAGCCCAGGTGCACACTGGAGTGCAAGGACACTAAAACGCTGACCTTAGTCGGCATCAAGAGAACAGCATCACAAAGAAGTTCGGTGGATGAAAAGGAGTACTTGGGCCATGGGACTGATAAGAGCAAACACATGCGGAACAACAGTAAATAGTGTGTGACAGCCAATAGAAATGGAGGAAAAGTAAGTGGCTTGCACACAAACCAATAAAAAGTAAGGGCAGGACATAATCCCTGTTTAAGATTTATATTAGACACCATAGATTTCACAGCGCTCTGCAGGTGAAACCTAAACATAAGCCTTTGCCCCTTCTGAGCTTTCTGTTAGGTTCTGTCATGTGGTTTTGGGCCTCATGGTCTGCCCTGCTAAGTTGGCTTAGGCCTGGCTGCCATTATGCCTTTTCTGCACACGTTAGTTTGTGACTTTGTTTTTCCAGCCTCTGTTTGTGCCTGGCTATATTAGGACTGTCTGCATTTCTGCCTTTCACCTTTTCTCCTGTTCCCTGTGGGTTACATCTGCACAACATGTACAAGGTCGAAAAACAACGTCCCTTGTTCTTGCTGATCTGGCCAGTCCCTCGCACCTAGACATAACACTACGTACAGCTGCACTGGAGAAATTTGTGTGCTTTTTAATATTGTGATTTCACTGTTAGAGGCACTTGGAGAAAAACCTTTCCAGAGAGAAGAGCTGTGCTTGTCTGATGATGTAAACCTTGCATCTAGATATTGAGGTATGAGGGTCCGCCTGACAATGCCCAGAGGTTTTCTGTTTGTATAATAAACTAGCACTAGCACGGGGAGGGTGGTATGGTCATTTAGCCCTATATCCACAGCTTTATGAAATGCTTTCCCCGTTTGTATTCTATGGAATTGTAACTATGCTGATTATTTTATCCTTATGCATTATGCTGATAGTACTGACACGTGTACTGTATCTTAGAGCACGATAGTTGAAATAAACATTTAAACTATACTGTGTCTCTTATTACGCGCATTGTGGACAGGTATGAGTGAGTTATGAAAGGGTGTTCTTGCTCCTGCGAGTCCTGAGAGAGAGAGATACCGTGTTCTGGGTTGTCTAATCATTGGTAGCATTGCTGCTCATGAGACGCTAAAGCTAGTCGGATTGGGATTGTGGGTGCTGAGGTTTATGGTTGGCTCACCACTATACTCCGAGGTCCTACTATCCTGTGCATAGCTCTGTGTATGTGAAGAATTCCTACAACATGGCGCAACCAACGAGTGGGCTGCTTATCTGCGAGACGCTTGAGTAGTACTTGTGCTTGTCCACAACCCCTTCACAGACGCTTCCGGAAGCGTGTGTGAAGGTGATACCTCCTATATTGACGTTTTTATAGGTTCTTTCAAGCTTGAAGTTGTTAAAAGGTTTTTAAATATAACCCTATATTGTGCTGCGTCCTATTAGGTTGTCGAAATATTTTAGCCTTAAATGGCTGTCCAAATTGCGGCACATAGCCGCGCAGCGCTCCGGGCACACTTGACAGTGTATGGAGTGCCTGACGCGGGTGTCGATCTGATCTTTGTGGTACAAGCGGATCCTGCTTACCACCTTGAGGTGTTTTACTCTTGGATCACCTTTCCGGCGGTGGATGGAACTGATAATTTGTTCCATGAATACACCGCCACCGCTGTTCCTAATCTCTACAGACCTTATAGGAATCTTGAAGTACCGCTCACGGCATGGCAACACCGTGTTTGGTTTGATGGCGCCCTCCCCCAACCAGTTACCTCGGTTCGTTTAGGCCCCTTATCGATTGAAGGGGCCACTTGGCCTGTTTTGGCCGGGTATACCCCACATCCGCGTTATATGATGCTTACAGTCGCTGAGATGCGTAATTTGCATTCGTCTTTGATACGTGTGCATAGAGCTTTAGTGCAATTTGTTACAGGCAACCTCCAGGGAGCCCCGCCTGGAGTTGCCGCGCATCCAGCTGGGCCGGGCGGTGTAACCATAAGTCCCGTCATGGTTAATTCGGTGATGGGCAAGCGCCCACAAAATAAGGACGATTTGCCTTATTGGCTTGCAGAAAAATTTGACCAGCTGGAGGCAGTTTTTCCAAATACATCTCCTGTGGAAAAACACAGGATTCTGATGATTAGTTTGCCAAAAGACTTGATACCCGAGTTGACAGAGTGCAACAACTGGGGTAAGGTATTCGCAGCAGTATATGCGAAGTGTTTCGGCACTCCTTCCATGACGGTTCTCCCCTCTGTAATTAAACGAGTGCAGGATGAGCATGGCCCTGAAGCGGCTGTGGAATTAGGGATGAGACTGGTGGGAATGTTCGACGTAGTAGCTGATTTGATCCTTGCGAATGTCAAGGGCGATGCAGTGAACTTTCAAGTAGCTAATGCTTTGGCTTTGATCCCAGAACTGGACAGGCCGCGCGAATTACCGAAAATTATTGCCCAGGCTTACAAAACCATTGGCTGTAATAGCCTGGGAGTCAAGCCTTTTGCTAAAACGCAAACACAATCACAACCTCAACCGAAATCTCAATCTGAGAAGGATGAGAAGCCGTTCTTTACTAAAAAGAGCTGGAGACAGAAAAAGCAGGGTAAGCAACAAAAGAAGCCAGGGTCGCGAGGTGCATCCCCGGTTTCAGTCTCTTCTGAACGCACTTATGATTTGCGCGATAGGGCGAGAATTAAATCTCCAGAGAGATTTCAAGTCCCTGATTCGCGTTCTCCTCGTTCTTCACAGGCACCAACAACCTCTCAGGCCGGTGGAGGAGATCGCCAGGATAGAGGCAGGGGTCGTGAGACTCCTCAGGGACGAGACCAACCTCGACAACAAGTCCGAGGGAAACCAGACGAATTTCCACGTTCTCGCCCACAGTTTCAGAAGAAAAAAGTTGCAGCTGTAACAGCGAGATATGCCACAGACGGTGAGAACGAGACTCCTGAATTGGACATGGGCAGTGACGCTCCTAGACAGCGCCGCGGAAGTTACCATAGTGCAGGAGGCGCTACGTCCTCATGTGGAGGCGACAGCAACTGATACATTCATTACTGTTGAGACAGCAGACACCAGAGTGGCACCCCCTGACAGACTATATAATATTGTCATTCAAATTGAAGGTGACATACAGCGTGTTATTAAAGGGATTTTTTGGGAAAATCTGACCTCTTCGTACGATATTCTGTTGGCAGAGGCGGATTGGCCACCCCCGTTCGTACTTGCTGCGCGTAGAGGGGAGGAGGTAATCCTTCTGAGCTTTTCTCGTCATGTCCCCAAGGACAAAGCGGAGGCTCTCGCAGGAGAGTGGGCTGCGTCCCTGGCTCCGGCGTTATACCGCAACCACGTGGGCTGGGATGAAGACTCTCCCCCCCATGATATTCCTTTGCAGTCGCTGCCACAGCCACAACCCCAATATCCCATCAAGCGGGAAGCTAAAGGTCCCGTCTCCAAAATTCTGACACAGTTGGAATATCAAGGAGTGATTGAAACATGCGTATCACCCATGAATAATCCCCTGTTCGCGGTTTCTAAACCCGATGGATCGTACCGCCTAGTTTTGGATTACCGACATTTGAACTCTCATTGTCGGACCTTTGCGGTACAAAATACACATAGTTCTGTGCTTGTAGACAGTCTTGTCCGTAAAAAATATAAAACGACACTGGACTTATCCAATGGATTTTACACGCACAACTTGTCTCCGGAGTGCAGCCAATGGAGCGCTTTTACCTCCGGTGGTAAACAATTCAAATTCCGGCGTTTACCTATGGGCTACAGGAACAGTCCAGGTCTGTTCGCCGCCCGTGTTGTCTCTTTGTTAGACAACATAGATCCAGATGCGTGTTCGTACGTCGATGATATCTATCTGACAGACGACGAACTATGGCCGCATCTTTCCCGAGTGGACCGCATTATTCTTGAATTTGCGGTCCTGGGATACAAATTCAACTTTGCCAAATCTCACATTGCTGAATTTACCGTTTTGTTTTTGGGTTATGAACTCAACAATGAAGGTAAGGGCTTAGCCCCCCATTTCTTGGAGAAATGCGCACTCTTGTGCCCTCCAACTACGCTGAAGAAGCTTCAGTCATTACTGGGTTTTCTAAACTTCGGGCGTACTTACATTCCCGAATATGCCCAGCGTATCAAGCCGCTTTATGCCTTGATACAACCTAACTTTTCGAAGTCATGCTGGCTTCCTGAGCATTCCTCCATACTGCAGTCTTTGCAGTCAGATCTACTTGAATCTAAATTCTTGTTGACTCGTGACAACCACACAAACCTGGTGATTAGAATAATTCCAGGGGCAGTGGGTTTCACGTACTTAACCTTTAACGAAGGTGACACAGTACCAATTGCATACAAGTCGCATCTTTACACTTCGGCAGAAATGCGCTTTTCCTCTGTGGAGAAAGTTTTGACTGCAGTACAAATGGCGATTCTGAAAGAACGCGCACTGGCACAGGGAAAACGCATTTTGGTGGTAACACCATATCCTGCCCTAGAGGCAGTGACAAAAGCAAGTGTACCGAACTCTAAAGCTTTGCACCCCGTTGGATACAATGGGCAACATCTTTGACGTCCCCGGATGTCACTTTCATTTTGATTCTTCTCTTCAAACACAGGAGTTTTTACAGTGTGAATTCGTTCATCCTCCTCCTCTGTCTTTGCTCCCGCTTGAGGAATACGAATGTATTATCTATACCGATGGTTCGGCACAACCGGCCAAGGGTTCCAAGCATGCTTATTCCGTGGCATGTGCTATTGTTGCAGGTACCATGGTGAACGGAAAGTTCAAATCAACTGTAGTGCACACTCAGGCACTAGGAGACAGTACTGCACAATTGGCCGAGCTGCGCGCATTGGTGCTAGCACTTGAGTTCGCTAATCCAGATGTGACCACTCCTATTGTGTGCGATTCATACTACTGTGTTCAGTCATTCAATGACAATCTCTTCTTTTGGTCTCAAAATGACTATAGAGATGCAAAAGGCAGCACAATTAAGCATAAGTTGCTTTGGATTCGAGTGGCAGATCTTAAACAACATTTGCCGCTCACACAGGTGATTCACACCCTTGGCCACCAGCGTGTGGGCGCACCCGCTGTCGGTAACGGTTTGGCAGATGAAGCTGCCAAATCAGCAGTAGCCACGTGTTCAGTCGCAGCAGTTACAAGATCAATGACTAAAATCGACAATGATATCCTGGCAGCTATTGCTGCAACAAAGGAAGGTACTAAATTCCCATGGGGTTTCCCTTCCAAATATACTTATCAATTAGATCCCGAACAGGCTCCTTTCGTAAGTATTCCAGACGTTGGTGATAGACTAATTCCCAATGCGGACCGCAGACTTTCCTTGATAACAGCCGCACACGAAGGCATGGCTTCGGCTCATGCGGGCGTGTCTGCGACGGATTCCATCCTGCAGCAGCGGTACTGGTGGCGTGGGTTATACAAACAAACCCGTACCTATGTGCTTTCTTGTGACGTTTGTCAGCAGATTAAGCCTTCCACGATTACACGCCCACCGCAAACACCGCTCAGCATTTCAAACAGACCTTTTGCGTGTGTTTACCTGGATCACTGCGGTCCATTCTCTTCAGACACTGCATATAAGTACATCTTGGTTGCAGTGGACTCGTGCACACGGTTCATCTGGGTCTGGCCACAACGGAGTGCTGACGCTCGAAATGTCATAAGGGATTTGCGTGTCTTTTTGGGAGTTTTCACGTGTGGCACCTTCCATTCGGACCAAGGTCCAGCGTTTGCCTCAAAGGCTTACAAGGACGCAATGGGTTCCCTGGGGGTGCGGGTGAAATTTTCGTCTCCATATCGGCCTCAGGGCAATTCGATTGTTGAACGAATGAACCGTGACTTAAAGCAATCCTTGAGAGTCTTAGGTACTGGCAGGAACTGGCTGGCCCACTTGTATACCGTACAACGTGCACTTAATAACCTCCCTAGAAGACCTCTGGGTGGGCGGACCCCATATGAAATGCTCTTTGGCATACGAATGTTTGTGCCTGACCTTGATGGTCTAGACATGGCGGCGCAGTCCGCCATCTTTGATGTAGATAATCATTCTACTATGTTACAGGGCTTACAAGAAGACCGTGACAGACTTGCAAACGAACATTTGCCTTCAGCCACGGACGCTGCGCTGCAGATTCCGGTTGCCGGCTGGCTTCCGAAGATTGGAGATCTGGTTCGAGAGAAGGTGGAGAACAAAAAAGAATTTGGCCCCTCTTATCGTGCACCAGTTCCAGTTCTTGGCTTGAAGGGTACTCGTACAGTCATCTTACCACCGCTTCCTGGTCGAAAGGAGAACAGATTCATCTCAGTGGACAATGTCAAGCTACAACATCTGGCCGATCCTGAATAGTGTCACACCAGCGGTCTCTTGTCCAGTCATTTCCCGGACATATGTTCCTGGCCCTCCTGCCCGAACGGTCACAGATGTTGCTATCGAGATGGTAGATTTGCCTGATCACTTAATCGACTTCCTGGTCTCCCCCTGCGAAGAGGAGACTGAGTATACATACCCAGCCAACGAGTCGGTGGCTCACCTACCAACAACGCCACTGAGCCCAACACGTTATTCCTTTGACTCGGATTCCACCTCATTACTTATCCCGTCCAAATTCAGTTTGTTTGTTTCCTGGTTCAGAGACAATTTTTTGATTCCTCCCTGGACATACCTTTGGTTAGTCCTTTTCCTGATTTTTCTGTTCATGTCTATTGGCTTTGTCACAGTTTTTTTTCTACTCATCAATGGTCACTATTTACCAGAACGCTCTGCAGTGAATTGTGTCGCTGGAACTTTGGCTCCACATTCTTCATCTCACATCATGAAGCGTGACCACACCTTTGTGAACATTTCAGCCTTCCCAGTCGCTGATGGCATCGTCTGGGATGCGGTAAATTTCCAAATTCATGGACCTACCGAGATAATTAATGTACCAAATGTCCTGCGTGTTTCAATGGGTGATGTCGTTAAAAGTAATATTCATTCTGACGATTGGGATGTGCATGCAGTTGAATCATTATTTACTGATTTGAAATATTATGCTGCCTTTAATGCTGAAGATTTGTACATGAATTCTGCAAGTTATGCCGATTTATATTGCTATCAGCCTTGGGGCAACCATTTTCTCCATAAACCGAGTGCCCTTCGGGGTCCTCTTAATTACACCCAATGGGAACATTGTCCAACCCCTTTGCCAGGCAGCTCCCAAACTCTTAGAAACAAGTTTGCTTATTTCACCGACTTTAATAGATCGAACCCTGGGTCCTATTATTTTAAGTTAAACACTTCCTCTATACAGAAGATCATGTAGACCCACACCAAGTTACTGTATTCAGGTTCCTTTTTGGCCGCTTTGGCTGTGGGTGGTTATGAGCACTGGCGGGACACCATTGACTTGAAATCTATTTGGGGCTCCAAATCATGGCAGGTACAAGGCACAGAAGCCTTGCACCGTGCTTGCCTCATCCCTACCCAAATTCTGTTTTTAAATCATTCAATCTATCAAACAACGTGTTGGGGTTTGGCTACTTCCAAACAATTAAATGCACCTTCCTTTCCTGTGTTGTCTTCCTCCACCAACGGGAGCTTGCATTTCAATATTTCACTTACTGATTTGCAGGCTTTGTTTCAGAACAATTCATTTAATGTTTCCACGTTTGTTCGGTCACCCTGGTTGGCTTGGCCAACAGCGGCAAATGCCTGCCAACTGCGTTTTCATGACTCAGCTCCTGGTTACAAACAGGATAGGCCTGACCCGAGGTTTTCTGACTCTCGTACTGTTACAACTTATTCTGTTGGTAAACTATGTAAACAGTGGTTGCAGCACTCTTCATTAGATTCTGTAAAACAGCATTTATCCCTCCTTTCAGGCAACATTGATCTGTCCGATTTTGTTCTGGGGCCTCGTGGCCCCCGGCCTAAGAGATTCATTTATGAAACTTACAATGAACTCTGGAAGCTTTCGCAAATTGAAGCTGCCTCCCGCCTTCGGGAGATTGATCAAGCAAATTTAGAAAAGGTGCTTGCTGTTGTTGGCAATAGTATTAATACCCTGTCTTTCCGCATTTACACATTAGAGAATATTGTTTCCTCTGTTGTTGATATTGTACAAGATGATGTTTCTGTGTTATATCATGGTCAAAATCAATTGCGTTCTGTGATGCAGTTTGCATGGACTTTGCAAACACTTAAAATGGGTAAAGTTCCTTGGCATTTTCTGAACACCACTGCCTTATTTTTGCCTTTTAATTTGACTGACAAACAGCAGTTCATGTCCAGGAAAGATGCAGCATACACTTTGTTACATGTCGAAAAAATAGAGCCCTTACCATTCTCTGTGGCGGAATTAGATTCTGCGGTGTGGCTAGTACACGGGGTTATCGCTTTACCTTTTTCTTTATTTGAATTCAGTTCCTGCATGAAACATTATCCCGTTGCCCGTTTTCAGCCTTTGGGCAGTGCCTTCTCGCATGAACTGTGGTCCCTACCTTTCATGTTTAAATGCCTTAGGGATGGTAAGGAAGTTTTTCTCATAGGCGAGTCTTGTGATTCTACTGTGGGTCATTCCCTTATTTGCAAACACATTAAATTACACGGCGCTTGTAACGTTTCGGCACCGAATCTTGCTTGTGTTTTGAAGGGTATTCCTGCTCCTGCTATATCTCCTACTTTCACTGTGCTTGCAAATGGTAGCTATCTGCTTCTGAATAATCAGGACTGCTATGGCATGCTGGCCGGTATACCCTATATTGTAACCGTTTCCCACAGAGTTGTCTGCTGCAAAAATGTGCTTTTTCTTCCCCCGTACGACATCATAGATAGTTCCATTTGGCCTTCCATTCCTACCTTGAAGGCGGATTTCAATAAATTGAGCAGAATAAAGGCGCTATTATTGAACCAGGAGGTTATGCTCACATCCACCCGGGAGACATTCATCCTCCAGGTGGCTAGTACCCACAGTGAAATACAGGCCCTTTTGAACACTAACCTCCCACAACATTTCGGTGAATTAATTCACCGTGTTTTTAATGCATCACGCACCGAAGGTCTGGTGCACTTTTTTAAAGTTGTGGGCTCTGGCCTTGTTACCTCCTTTCAAACTATCTTTGGTGTAATACCAGCTTTTATTCATTCCATTCTTTCCAGCGTCTTTACCGGCTTTCCGTTGATCCTCGCCTTAGCGGCTGGTGTCTTGCTTTTGGTCTGTTTACTACGCAATGGCTGCACTTCCTTGGGCTCTTCTTGACCCAGGTCGACTCCAGATGCTCCGTGAACGCATCCTCACCGGCTTCGGCGTCCTGCCATTGGCGACACTCAGTGTGTCCTACAGACTTTCTTTTCGCTTTGCGTATTTCACTTGCGTGCAACCTGTGATGTCTTGTATCCGATGTCCTTTTTCATGGTCGTTGGATTATTGCCTCTCCAATACGTCTCTGTCTCGCCCGGATTTTGTCCCCTTGATGGGTCCCTTGGAGGCCTAAGGGCCTGATTCACAGAACTAACTTACGTCAAAAACGTAAAGTTAGTACTTTTTGGTATTCACAGAATACACTTACTCATTTTGGTATTCACAGAATGAACTTACTCATTTCGGTATTCACAGAAGTTAGTAGTCCTAACTTTAGGACTCCTAAATGCCTTCTGTGAATACCGAAAGTCTTAAAGTTAGGATTTTTCTCAGTTTAGGAGTTGTAAAGTTAGGACTCCTAACTTTAGGACTCCTAAATGCCTTCTGTGAATACCGAAAGTCTTAAAGTCGGATTTTTCTCAGTTTAGGAGTAGTAAAGTCTGAGAAAAATCCTAACTTTAAGACTTTCGGTATTCACAGAAGGCATTTAGGAGTCCTAAAGTTAGGAGTCCTAACTTTACTATTCCTAAACTGAGAAAAATCCTAACTTTAAGACTTTCGGTATTCACAGAAGGCATTTAGGAGTCCTAAAGTTAGGACTACTAACTTCTGTGAATACCGAAATGAGTAAGTTCATTCTGTGAATACCAAAATGAGTAAGTGTATTCTGTGAATACCAAAAAGTACTAACTTTACGTTTTTGACGTAAGTTAGTTCTGTGAATCAGGCCCCATGAGCGGGACTGTTCCGGTGCTGGCTATATGGCGCGTGCGGCTGCACTTGGGATTTTGGAGCAATGGGATATCTGTGCGGCTGCTCAGAATCTCCTACAACAAAGTTATATTGAGTATCACGCAAGTTGTCCCGCAATGCTGTTCACTGCTCCCTCTTATGAGGAACATGACTGCTGTTTTGATTTATTGGACTGGATGGCGTCTCTTTTTTCTGATGGTTCCAACGATGTTCTCTTGGAAAGTGTGGCGTTTTTCTGCACCTACACGTTACTGGATTGAAGGGGACCTCCGCTTACAGCGTCCGGCCACACTGGATTTTTTTCTACAGACTTTTTATTTTTTTCGCCAGTTCCCGGTCCTTCAGGGGCCTATTCCGCAACAGACGTTTCTGTTCTGCTCATTCTATTTGAACTCTGTCTTCGTCCTCTGTCTGGGCCAATGGACTGTCCAGGGGACGGTGTCATGTGGTTTTTGGCCTCATGGTCTGCCCTGCTAAGTTGGCTTGGGCCTGGCTGCCATTATGCCTTTTCTGCACACGTTACTTTGTGACTTTGTTTTTCCAGCCCCTGTTTGTGCCCGGCTATATTAGGACTGTCTGCATTTCTGCCTTTCACCTTTTCTCCTGTTCCCTGTGGGTTACATCTGCACAACATGTACAAGGTCGAAAAACAACGTCCCTTAGTTCTTGCTGATCTGGCCAGTCCCTCGCACCTAGACATAACACTACGTACAGCTGCACTGGAGAAATTTGTGTGCTTTTTAATATTGTGATTTCACTGTTAGAGGCACTTGGAGAAAAACCTTTCCAGAGAGAAGAGCTGTGCTTGTCTGATGATGTAAACCTTGCATCTAGATATTGAGGTATGAGGGTCCGCCTGACAATGCCCAGAGGTTTTCTGTTTATATAATAAACTAGCACTAGCACGGGGAGGGTGGTATGGTCATTTAGCCCTATATCCACAGCTTTATGAAATGCTTTCCCCGTTTGTATTCTATGGAATTGTAACTATGCTGATTATTTTATCCTTATGCATTATGCTGATAGTGCTGACACGTGTACTGTATCTTAGAGCACGATAGTTGAAATAAACATTTAAACTATACTGTGTCTCTTATTACGCGCGTTGTGGACAGGTATGAGTGAGTTATGAAAGGGTGTTCTTGCTCCTGCGAGTCCTGAGAGAGAGAGATACTGTGTTCTGGGTTGTCTAATCATTGGTAGCATTGCTGCTCATGAGACGATAAAGCTAGTCGGATTGGGATTGTGGGTGCTGAGGTTTATGGTTGGCTCACCACTATACTCCGAGGTCCTATTATCCTGTGCATAGCTCTGTGTATGTGCAGAATCTCTACAACAGTTCAGGGTAGCTGACAGCTACCTCAGTGCTCTTAAATCTCCCTGGTGTGCCCAACTGTGGAAGGGGGTGGGTAAATTCAGTACATCGTCACATCCACCAATCTCTTGCTTGTCCAATGGAGGGGAAGTGGAGATATGTCCACCTCACCTGCATTTCTCAAGGATGAGGAGTGCTGAATATTCCCCCATCCCACCTTGCCCAAGGATGGGTTGTCTGTATGCCTTTGTTACTACCTCTACTTTACTCAATGGCAGGGTCTTGCTTGCTATTCACAAACAAGCATTGACAATGCCAATAGGTTTTGTTTATGGAAAATCTATTGTCTTTGTCAATGTTTTTTGTACATGTTGAAGAAGACTATATTAAAGATGTGGCATAACAGAAAGAGCTGTTGACTTTGGAAACTGGGTTTGAGTCTCGGTATCGGCTCAACATCATATGATCCTGGCCAAATCATGAATCTCCCCATTGCCATAAAAAAGTGCTTTTGTGCAAATGTACAAAACGTGAATGCTATACATGGTTCCAAAATCTGAACATTTCTACTGCACAAGCACATGCCATGTAAAGAAAATAAGCATCACTTGTTCTACTGGTTTGTTATGTGCATGCTACAGATTTTCTATGGGTAAGTCGTCTGGAGGAGACCGTGAGGTAGTGATAACGCCGATTCTTATCTTATCTTTCTAAGAATCTTCAGGTCGCCAGGATCTTTTTACCTGCTGAATAGTGTGAAGGGAAAAATCTTTTCGGTTATGCGACAATTTAGAATCCAGTTTTACCTTAAAAACCAATGACTCCGAATTCAATTTCGTGGGTTTATTACAGCCAAGAATAACTGCACGTGCAAGCACCTCAACACGAGGTTAAAGAAATAAATGGGCACTAATACAAATAGCATTTTACGCAGGAGTCTCATCCGACTCAGGATAAGAAGAATCGTTAGCTCCAGAAGTATTAGACAAGCAATAATAGCTCCAATCTCTATGTTATTCCTCATTTATCTAAATAAGCATAAAACCATTTGCTGTCCCTACTCTATCACTCAGATGACATACCTACTTAACGAATTTCCCAGGCAAGAGTAAAGAAAAAGGTGTCAGCTGTGAAGACTTCCTAGGAAGTGCACTCACATAGCATTTCGAGCTCGTTCTAAGATGCTCCTTCCTAAAATCCCCCTCTGTCTTCTCTCTCTCTGGTCTCCTCTCCCTCTTCTCTGCTCTCCCCCCTCGGGGCACTGTCCCTAATACAAATCCCAAAATTAATTGAACACGCCCTTGTCACGCCTCTTCGGCCAGGTCTTCCTTCTTGTACTTTTCCATCGAAACTCTTACTTCATCCTGGACGGTTACATTGACCTTGAGTCCCAGGCCCCTTCTCCGCTGAAAGTATCATCCCTGCATTCCAGTATACTCCCATCTCAATGCCTCCCACCACCCTAACTCGTGAAACAAAGAGCCAGTCTTTTGCTAACGAGGCATATGTCCTTGCACCTGCAACAGAAGATATGTTTCAAAAGACTTTTTTCCTCTACATGAATTTACCAACTGTACCCAGAGAGCCTTTCCAAGAGAAACTTTTCTACCTACAAAATAAGCTAACATAAGAACGAATCAGGCCTTTCCCTTACGTATATGCAGTCAGGCCTTCACACAATTTAAACACACAATTATGATCACTTCTACAAGCATTAGTTCATTACATTTATGTGAAAGGTGAACTACACGTGTAACTTAATATGGTACACGTTTAACTACTGCATCTCGATTATACATGGCCTACTCCATTAATGCATCATTTTTTAACACGTTTCAGTTAAGCATTACATTTTGCAAAAATCATAATAGCACAACTACCCTTCTATTCACTCTAATAATGCAATTTATGACTACATTAACTAACCATTCATAGATGTATATATCGTGATATATGCGGGTACAGACTAACAATGATTATAATGCACCCCTACAATTTTTACGAGAACATAGCGCTCTATCAGTTCCCCCCTTTGATGACTCCTGTCATCACATCTTTTCAACTCCCTTGGAGAAAGAACCAACCTAAACAGAAGTCGTTGCCACTCTTCCTTGCCGGAAACTCTCCAAACTCTTAAGATTTCGATAGTGACTGTCCTGCAGTCTAGCCATTCTCGTCTCGTTTGCTCTCAGAGCTCTCTCAGCTCTGCCTGCTCGATACCATTTGTATGCTTTGATCAGACCCCACAGACAAACCACACAGACCACCACGATAAGGAGAGGTCTCAGAACATAGCCAAGGAATCCCTTTCCCAAATTCACAAACCAACTCCCCACTTGACCGAATCTCTTTCCAACCTTTTCCCAAGCTCCCTCTTCAGTCAAATCCGCTATTTTCGTGTGGATTGTAGTGATGTTACTTATATATTTCTCCAAATCCTTGCTACGGTCTGGTATATAAGTACAGCACTCTTGAACCTTCAATAATTTACAGACTCCGCCCTCTTTTGCCAATAGGACATCCAAAGCAAGGCGATTCTGCAAAACCATTGTCCTTATCGACAACATCTCTCCCTCCACAAGTACCAACGATTTTGATGTGTTCATAGATAGCTCATCTATTACAGTCGCCAGTCTCCGGATCTTCACATCATTCAAGATCACTCCCAAACTTGGTATCATTGCTCCAAAGATATCTCCCACTACGACCCCTGCACTCGCACCTCTTCTCACTCTCGAATGCTTTCCACCTTCCAAAAGTTCCAAATCCTCTGTATGGTAAATCATTGGAAAGATTATTCCCAAATAAAACGTACCATACCAGTTCGCAGGCAATCTCACATAAGCATTCCTTCCACACACGAAATACACCGTGGGTATCACTTGTACAGGGCCTTGGAGAAAATTCTTTGCTCCATCTGCCATGGTGAAAACATGGTCACACGTGCTCTGTCCCACTGGAACCTTTTCATAGTAGGTCTGATAACGACTCACACACAACTTTCCCCTCTGCTCCTTGTCCAAGGCTATAGGACCATAACTTCCTTTTGTTCGGTGCAATCTTTCCTCCTCGGTCCAATCCACTGGACTATGCCCAGTGTCCCGTGCCTGTGTTAGTTTTCTATATCTATCTTCTACCTGATCTACAAATTTCTTTTCTACGTCTGATAATGAACACGTCAAGTTATGTCGGTGAGCATATGCTGTGTCCAGTTCCAAAGACGGTATGAAGAACTTCCTAAGTCTATCCTTTATAGTAATCGTACTTATTCAAATGTTTGTAAGCTGGGACTTCAGGAAGCACTGCATCGTAATTGGAAAAGAAATACTCAAACTGATCTCTTTCATAAAATATACTAAGCAGCAAACTACATGAAATTCCATACATCAGTGGAAGATGGTGATATCTAATACCCTCATCCACTGAAGCAGGCAACTGCATACACACATAACAATCCTTCGCATCCATCGCATCCACGTACTCATATAGCAGCTTTGCGTATGCATTAAGCTTAAAATCACTCCTAGACAAATCTACATGCAATCTACGACTTTCTTCTATCAGCAAAGCCTTGTCAGCTCCTATGTCTCCCTCTTTTTGGCTAGGTGTAGTAGGTGTAGGAGTCCCTGGCACCCCCTCCACTGCTAGCTCGTGTGGAACTGTATATGAGACTACAATTACTATGATTATAGAAACTATCACACCCCCTATAAGTATGCCTACAATCAATTTGGATCTACGATTTGGATCTCCAGCCTCCATGATCTCGAAAGTTCTCGAAAGTTCTTAGTTTCAGCAATGAGCACTCAAAAGTCTCTGTCTTCTCCACACGTGACTTGCTTAACCAACTCGAGCAACACTTCGAAACCTCTGGAAATCCCCTTAGCAGCTACAGTCTTATTTACATAGTCCAGAAAAAGACTTCCCTAAGTTTCGTTCCTCTTCGGTAGAAAGTCCCTAAATTTATTCTTTTTCCACTCGGATCTAGGTTATCTTTTTCTTTAGACTTTTTATTTACAACAGGTTATATTTCATCCACGATAAGATCCTCTGTAAGCGCTTCTAAAACATGATACAAAAGTTCAAGGCGAAGAATTACCACTTCATGTGAGAACGGCTCAAATCCAAAGGACGGAAATTCGAGCCAATGCAAGGCCAATTCTCGGACTTTACTTAGAAGCGGGGGATTCGGAACCGTGAGGGTCAATATTCCTTCGACTTCAAGTCTGGGTATCACCAGCACCACTTTCAGCACCACGCTCGGGCTCTTGCTGACCACCTGCACAGACCTCAGCCTCCCCGAACTCACTACCCCCTGCATCAGTCACTGCGTAAGTCCACTCAGGGGTAGAGTATCTCTGGCAAGGTACCCTCATTCTTTTCGACCTTCTCCGACCCTCTTGAGTCTGCTCTTCGTCACTTGCTTCCGTTTCAGACGTTTCAGACACTGGAGCAAGATCTCTTTCGGGTGCCAACCTCAGATTCAGTCGCCTCTGTCGTTCCGGCCAAGCCTCCTCAACTCTGGTCGTTCTTCCGCCTTCCCCTTCTATACCCTGTGCACCACTTCCTCCTTCTGCTGAATCTGACTCCACTCCACCCACTACACCACCTCTGTCATCTGAGTCAGAGTCGAGGTTCTGGTTGTCGGAACCCCCTTCAGCCTGCTCTGGTGCACAACCAGCTGTGTCAGCGGCCCTCACAGCTTGGCTTGTCCTCTCATGTGGCCCTACCACATCAACTGGATTTTCATTTGCGAGAGGAGCTGTTTCTTCTGAGGTTGCTGAAACTCTGCGGGTATGGGAGGCATGCACCCAGTTCGGCAGTCCTCCACACTTCACTGCTGTGTTCGTTACCAGTATCACCTGGTACGGACATCGCCACCGAACATCCAGACGGCTCTTCCTCACGTGCTTTCGGACAAGCACCCAATCGCCTGGACACAGGTCGTGGCACAGTTCACTCGAGGCCGGAACAGCTGCCGCTTGTACCTGCTGGGACACAGAACGGACCACATCAGATAGTCCTTTACAATAATCGAGAATCAAGTCATCAGTGATGTCTATCAAAGCTGTAGCCGGTACTGCTGGCAACCGCTTTGCCCTTCCCATCAAGATTTCGTGCGGGGACAACCCAGTCCTCCTGTCTGGGACACTTCGCATGCTCATCAGCACAAGTGGCAATGCGTCAGGCCACTTCAGAGACGTTGATGAACACATTTTTGCCATCCGGGCTTTCAAAGTCCCATTAACCTGCTCCACCATCCCAGAAGCCTCTAGTCGGTAACTGCAATGGAGTCTCTGATCAACGTTCAATGCGGCACAAAGTAACTTCATGATTTCACTGTGGAAGTGTTTTCCTCTATCAGATTCCAAAGAGGTTGGAATCCCAAACCTCGGGATGAGTTCCCTCAGCAATAATTTTGCCACTGTGAGAGTGTCACACCTGCATGTTGGGTAAGCCTCCACCCACCGTGAGAATACACATACCAGCACCAAAATGTATCTCAACCCATTGCACCTAGGCATTTCACAAAATCTAACTGTATTCTATTGAAGGGCCCTCCTGACCTCCCAATATGACTCAAGGTGACTACTGATTTCTTTCCGGCATTCATCTGCTGACACGTAACACACCTCTGACAAACTGCTTCAGCAATCGCACAAAATCGTGGATTATACCACGTCTGTCTAAACACACGCATCATTGCATCTCTACCAAGGTGTACCGGTCCATGTATTAGTCTCACCATTGGGCTCAGCAGACTTTCTGGCAACACAGCTCTCCCATCACTGGAAACCCAAACATCCACATCCCCTCTTTCACATCCTGCTTTGACCCATCCATTCCGTTCCTGGTCTGAGACCTCATCCTGCAGTCGCTTGAGCTCCTCCTAAGTGTCTGCCATGGCCAACATCATGTTGAGCTCGGTTCTTTCTTGGCTCTCTCCTGTGTAACCCTCTGTAAATATGCATCCTTGTTCTGCACAGAAGCGGGCGACTTCGTCCGCATAATTATTCCCCAAAGACACAAAATCCTCCCCCTTTCCATGCGCAGTGCACTTGACAACTGCGATTTCCTTCGGATATTGTAATGCACATAACAGTTGTCTTACATGTTCTCCATTCCTAATGGGTGAGCCAGATGATGTCAGGAATCCCCTCTGGGACCATAACTGTCCGAAGTCATGAACCACACCAAACCCGTACTGGCTGTCCGTGTAAATCGTGATTCGAATTTTATCAGCGGCCAAACAGGCACGAGTCAAAGCAATGATTTCAGCTACCTGCGCGGAGTGTACTCCTTCTAGGCAAGCAGCCTCAACCACCCCGGAAATGGTACATACAGCAAACGCTGCTCTTAGTTGACCGACACTGTCTCTTAGACATGAACCATCGACAAAGAAAATTTCATCTGGGTCAGTCAGTGGCTCATCGACAATGTCAGGTCTCGGTTTGGTGCAGAGTTCAGTCACGTCAAGACAATCATGGTCCGCACAATCTTCATCATCTGCATTTGGTATGGGCATTAATGTCGCAGGGTTTAAGACGGAGCACCTTTTCAGAGTCACATTCTCTGCGGCAAGTATGACTTGCTCATACCTTGTTAACCTGTTATTCGTTAGGTGCTGAGTCTTAGTCCTGGTCATCAACAATTCAACCGAGTGTGGCACATAAACAGTCAAAGGATGGCCCATTACAATGCTTTCACATCTTTCAATGCTGCCACCTGTTGCACCAACGGACCTTAGACATCCGGGCAACGCAGAAGCTACTGGATCTAGAGTAGCTGAAAAGTAGGCAACTGGTCTACGGACACCTCCATGATTCTGAGCTAAGACTGCTAATGCACAACCCTCCCTCTCACAACAGAACAGTGAAAAAGACTTGTTGTAGTCAGGCATTCCCAGAGCCGGAGCACGACACAAGCCCTCTCTCAACTCCAAGAAAGCAATCAGACAGTCATTGTCCCATTGTACCGGATCACTTACATCCTTGTGCGTAAGTCTCTGTAAAGGCTTTGCTCTCAAGGAAAAATTGGGAATCCACTGACGACAATAGCCGACCATTCCCAAAAACATCCTGACTTCTCTCTGGGTGGTGGGCACTGCCATGTTCATTATTGCCTCAATTCGATCTGGTGACACCTTCCTCTTGCCTTTTTCTAATCTGTGACCCAAGTACTGTACTTCATTCAGACAGTACTGCAACTTGTTTGGAGACACTTTGTGCCCGTTCTCCGCTAAGTGGTTCAATAGGGCTACCGTGTCTATCCTGCAAGCATCTTCCGTTTCTGAGGCGACAAGCAGATCGTCTATGTACTGCACGAGAACTGAGTTCTGCGGCAATACAAGACTCTCAAGATTCTTCTTCAAGATCTGATTAAAGATCGATGGACTTTCTGTATACCCTTGAGGGATACGACACCATGTTAACACACGATTTTCCAGCCTGAAGGCAAAAAGAAATTGGCTTTCCTCATGGAGCGGTATCGAGAAGAATGCTTGACACAAATCAATGACAGTAAACCACTCGGCTTCGCATGGGATCTGAAACAGTTTTACTGATGGATTCGGTACCACTGGACAACAAGGGACAACTATTGTGTTGACCTTTCGCAGGTCTTGCACGATCCTGAATTTCCCGCTCGGTTTCTGTAGTCCCATAATAGGCGAATTACATGGGCTACCTCTGATCTCCTTCAAAATGCCTTGCTTGATCATAGACTCGATTACAGGTTTAATTCCTGCGATCGTTTCAGGCGACAGATTGTACTGGGGCGTCCTAGGGAAATCAACATTCTGTTTTACCTGGATCTGCACAGGTTCAACCCCCTTGATCAGTCCGATCTCTTCTCCTGTGAAATCCCACACTTCTTGTGACACCGAATCTCTCAAGTCCAGTGGAAGTTCTTCCACTGTCACCGCTGGGTACATTTCTATACAGAAGTGCTGATTAGCGACCTTAAAGGTGGCATCGTCATCTTCCGTCTGAACCTCCACTCCCCGTGGTGTGCAATAAATAGTGCAGTTCAATTTACATAACAGATCTCTTCCCAAAAGACAAACTGGACTCGTATCGCACACCACAAACTGATGTCTAGTTTGGAAGGAACCTATACTCACTGGAATCGGTTCGGTCAGTGGGCTGTTTATTCTTTTGTTCGCTACTCCAACAACTTGGATCGATTGTCCCGAGAGGGGTAGGTTGGGGACTACTGCTGATCTTACAGTAGACCGGGTAGCACCAGTATCAACCAAGAGTGTGGTAGGATGACCATCAATGTCTGCCTCCACAAAAGGTCCTCTCTGGTCTACCTCCAAGACTGCTCCAAGTGTGAAGTCTTCCTCCCCCCTCAGGCACCGTCAGGATAACGGGTCTGGACTGTACTCATCATACCCTTCGAAAAGGGGCATCTGCTGGTAAGTCTGCGTTCCTTGCGAAATTCTCGGTGGCTGGGGAACCTGTACTTGTGGGTTGTACGTCCCCCCTTTCATCGACCTGGGCCTCATCACAGTGTTGACTACCTCCAGCACAGGTGCCTGAACAACTCCTACCTCCTGCTGCACCTGGTTGGCTGGGTTCAAAGGGCACTCGCGCTTCCAATGTCCAATCTGGTGACAAAGATGACACGCAGTGCAGTGGTCTTCTTCAGAGTCGCCACATCCACCCCCGTCTTGGGATCTATGGGTTTCCCCTTTCCCTGGCCTTGCCCATTCTGGTTCCCTTGGTAATTTCCCTGTCTTCTTCCCAGCGTCCCTCCACTAGGCTGAATCTGGGCAGTCTGCATCTGAACGAGCATCAGTTTGTCCTTTAGCTTCCGGTGCTTCGAGTCCACTTCATCGCTACAGTACCTCGCATACCGCAAGATTTCATCTACCGGCTTGTTCTGCCAACAGATCAAATGATGCTGTATCATGAGGCTGACCTCTGGTCTCAGTCCTACAACAAACTTTGAGACAAACTGTCCCATATCCTTGGGGTCTAAGGCATCTAATCCACTATACTGTTTAAAAGCTTGCAAGAGTCTTTCATAATATTCATGCACTGTCTCCTTGGGTTCCTGCACAGTTCGATCTATCTTAACCCAATCGATATCTTGAGGCGAAATCTTCAGCTTCAACCATGTAATCACTTGCTCAAATTTTTTCATAACAATGGGTGACGGACCGTTTGTGACAGCATCCCTTTCTGGTTCAAAGGTCGGCCACTCAACTGGGATCTTACAAGCTGTCCACAAATCTCCCGGCACCACTATATCAAACAAGGTGTTCAAATCAGTCCACAGCACCTTCGAGATTTTAACAAACCGCTCAACCTGTTTGTACCACTCTACGGGTTTTTCCCTCAGCTGAGGAAAATCATTTGTAAACGCAGCCAAGTCACCTCTACTCCACGGCACATGCACAGTGGAAGAGGTGTGGTGCAGCGGCCAGGGCAGCTGACTTCGGAGCACAGGGCTCACGGTTCGATCCCCGGCTCCGGCGGCAGCTCAGCTCAGCACCTTGTGACTCTGGGCAATAGCTCACTTAATTTCCACGACGGCCCCCAGCGCCTTGAGACCCGTAAGGGTGAGTAGTTCGCGCTTTACAAATACGGATTTACATTTACATTTACATTCACGTACCCTCCGTTCTGTACTTCCCATAAAGGAAAGTTCCCGACGCCCGTCGCCCCTCCCCCCGGAGGCGGCGTTTCTCCTACAATTTTCTTTGCCATTTTCTTCTTTGACCACCTTTCTTCCCATTTATCCAACAAATTCCATATACGCATCCCTACTATCAGATCTTTAGTATGCGTCCTCAAACCTGTGATCCTTTTCTCCTCCAATTCCTGATCACTATATTGCAACCTATGCGATCCTTGCAACGTTTTTGTTTTATTCAAATCCATCTCCTAGCCAGTGCTGTCAATTTCTCATCTGCGATTCTTGCTTTACGAGTCACGTCTTTTGCTATGAAAAGCAACTCGTCTGGCCCATAAATCTCTATTCTTTCCAAGGGCAGGCTCCCGCTAATCATTTTGTCTACCTCCGCCTTTAGTCTTACTATGTCCAGCAACCTTGCCTGTACTGCACTCTTCAGTATTTCTTGGCAAGCTGCGCCATTCCGCTCGTCATACTCACAGCTTTGTTCTCGTGACTTGTTCTCTTCTATCGTATTCCTGGAACTTGGTCTATTTTCTAAAATTTCTCGTTCCCTATCATCTGGCATTCTATCACTTTGGTTTCTTACTGATGGTGTCCACATCCTCAAAGCTAACTTGGACTCGAATAAAGACCTTGGTCTGACTGGTCTCTCATCCTCCTGTCTAAAAGAGGAGTCTGCGGTGGCTGGTAATGGCATGCTTGTTTCTAAGGGTTTTGGGAAGTGAACCACTTGTACTCCTAAGCCATTCCCTCCAACGCTGGTCTCCTCTCTCCCTGTAGTCTGCATTAGACTTCCTTCACTTACTCGATCTGGGTCATATACCGATACTATAGGACCAATGGTAACAGGTACCGTCAAGGAGTCTGGTAACCGCATATTCCCCATGGAAGGCTGGGTTCCCACTCCCTCTGTCCCTGTGGAAATTTTTCCCACTACCCTCATGTTAGTCTGATTCCGTAACTCGTTAGTTTCTACTGCTGAAGCTGATTTTCCCTCTTCTGAATCTGGATTAAATGGAGGTGGTCTCTCTGCTAGCAACCTATCTAACAGGCTGTCATCTGTATCACTGTCGTCTTCTTCAGCCCACCTCTTCTTTGCTTCTCCTACATTTATCAACAGTGGAAACAGCCTGTCCCCTTCAATAGTTTCCACTCTCCACCTTTTCTCCAGTGCATCCCATCTCGCATCTTGAAATGCCCTGATCGATTTCTTCACCCTTTCCTGACTTTTGTCTCTTTTCCTGTCGTACGCTGCCCTAATCCATGCATGTAGTGCCTCAAACTGTGTCGGTCTAGGCAGTGGTCGTAAAGAAGCCATTATAGTTTTTAGCTGGTACAACACTTCCAACCTGAAAGTGCCATAGCGTGGAAAAGTCAATTCTCCTTCTCCTTCTGTCATTTTATGCCAGTTCTCAAGCCAAGTTATAGTATGCAATCCTACATTCTTAGCCATATAATGTGCTGGCGTATCCTCGGGAGGGGCTTCCTCTCCTCCCCGAGTAACCACATGTCTATCCCCTCTACAGAGTTCTCGTAAAACTTTAAAACATTTCATGGTAAAGCAGATTTTCTGTTCGCACCCAATATTTCGTTTTTACTTCCTGACTTCAATCCACCAATGCCAACGCGGCTCACACCAACCAACCTATCGCAGCGCGGCACTGTCTGACGTCACTCTTCCTCCGCTCGCAGCAGTTCCTCTCCTTCTTAATTCACCCGTTCTCACTCGCACGTGTCCCAATCACACTCTGAAGTAATGGTCCGTCCTACCGAACAATTACCTCTCTGACTGTCGGTCCACACCGACCAGCCTCTCGAAATTGTTGACCTCAATCTGGCGACTGTCTGTCCGCGAACGACCGGACAATCACCTCTGACACAATCGATAGGATCCAAACGCTCGATGTTCTGCACACAACAACCTACGACCAGCGTCGGTTATTCACACACTCACACATGTGCTCCCTATCTTTGGTGGGTTGATCAACGACGTCTCATGACCCCCACAACCTCTGGTCAATGATCTCAGCTCTGGGTGTCTTCTACACCACAATAATCAAATCTCTCGGTCCCGCGCGCGCTCACGGTCCGATCCTCAATCACACGACTCTCATCCCTACTCCGCAAGACATCACACAACGATTAAACACTGCGATCTAACAAGCATCACCCTGTTCATACTCACTCTACCACGAACTGCTACTTCCACCGCACCGTCACTCTCCGTCAGTTTTCAGCGACCACCGACGTCCTCCTTATCCACTGGATCACCATCACTCGGGCTCTATGGGGCAACTAATCCCTTATCCTAACCTAGATCTCCCCTTACTATCAGAGGAAACCATCCTACTCTGCTACCAACTGATAACGCCGATTATTATCTTATCTTTCTAAGAATCTTCAGGTCGCCAAGATCTTTTTACCTGCTGAATAGTGTGAAGGGAAAAATCTTTTCGGTTATGCGACAATTTAGAATCCAGTTTTACCTTAAAAACCAATGACTCCGAATTCAATTTCGTGGGTTTATTACAGCCAAGAATAACTGCACGTGCAAGCACCTCAACACGAGGTTAAAGAAATAAATGGGCACTAATACAAATAGCATCCTACGCAGGAGTCTCATCCGACTCAGGATAAGAAGAATCGTTAGCTCTAGAAGTATTAGACAAGCAATAATAGCTCCAATCTCTATGTTATTCCTCATTTATCTAAATAAGCATAAAACCATTTGCTGTCCCTACTCTATCACTCAGATGACATACCTACTTAACGAATTTCCCAGGCAAGAGTAAAGAAAAAGGTGTCAGCTGTGAAGACTTCCTAGGAAGTGCACTCACATAGCATTTCGGGCTCGTTCTAAGATGCTCCTTCCTAAAATCCCCCTCTGTCTTCTCTCTCTGTGGTCTCCTCTCCCTCTTCTCTGCTCTCCCCCCTCGGGGCACTGTCCCTAATACAAATCCCAAAAACAATTGAACACGCCCTTGTCACGCCTCTTCGGCCAGGTCTTCCTTCTCGTACTTTTCCATCGAAACTCTTACTTCATCCTGGACGGTTACAATGACCTTGAGTCCCAGGCACCTTCTCCGCTGAAAGTATCATCCCTGCATTCCAGTATACTCCCATCTCAATGCCTCCCACCACCCTAACTCGTGAAACAAAGAGCCAGTCTTTTGCTAACGAGGCATATGTCCTTGCACCTGCAACAGAAGATACGTTTCAACAGACTTTCTTCCTCTACATGAATTTAGCAACTGTACCCAGAGAGCCTTTCCAAGAGAAACTTTTCTACCTACAAAATAAGCTAGCATAAGAACGAATCAGGCCTTTCCCTTACGTATATGCAGTCAGGCCTTCACACAATTTAAACACACAATTATGATCACTTCTACAAGCATTAGTTCATTACATTTATGTGAAAGGTGAACTACACGTGTAACTTAATATGGTACACGTTTAACTACTGCATCTCGATTATACATGGCCTAATCCATTAATGCATCATTTTTTAATACGTTTCAGTTAAGCATTACATTTTGCAAAAATCATAATAGCACAACTACCCTTCTATTCACTCTAATAATGCAATTTATGACTACATTAACTAACCATTCATAGATGTATATATCGTGATATATGCGGGTACAGACTAACAATGATTATAATGCACCCCTACAATTTTTACGAGAACATAGCGCTCTATCAGTAGTGAGTGGGACTGGGAAAGGGATTCTGGGAAACCTAGAATAAGCATAAACAAAGACAATAATTTTGACTTTTGATAGGTGATGGTTTTGAACTAGCCGTGCCTTAGTTTAGACCCAAAGGTACTTTACTGCCAGCTCCAGGGCCACCGGGGCATTTGGTCTCCGCCTAACAAACTGCGCTAGTTCCCTGAAGAATTAAACCAGCTCGAAAATTTAATTAAATTGACTCTGTTTGGTTGGGCGGCTCTTTAATAAAAGTACTTTTAAGTTAGTGTATACGTTAAAAGATGCTGAAACCTGAATGTTGGTTACTTGGATTGAAGAGACTGTGCTCGAAAATGTAATTAAATTGACTCTGTTTGGTTGGGTGGCTCTTTAATAAAAGTACTTTTAAGTTAGTGTATACGGTAAATTATGCTGAAACCTGAATGTTGGTTTCTTGGATTGAAGGGACTGTCAGCAGTATCTAGTTCCACCCTAAGCCTTCTGAATAGGCACATGGACTAGGGTCCTAGTGGTTGTATCAAGCAAGGCCCTGTGATCTTGACTCACTTCCTTCGTCTCCTGTACCCCTGCTCAGAGCGGTGACCTGCAACAGAGGCACCAAGGCTGATAGCAGGAGGCGGAGCCAAGACATGGGAGGGCTAAACACATGTATCTATGTCTGGGATGGGTATAGACAACGAAGAGAGGGGTGAAAGAGTAGGAGGAATCAAGCAATAAAAAAGGCAATAATAATGGAAGATGAGAGATATGAAAGAGGGGAAAAGAGTCAGAGGGTGAAATCATGCAGGTCAACTCACCTGCCTTTGGCGGGTGACACCCGCATTGGGGGCAGGGTGTTTTCTCACACCAGCAACAGCAGTCTTCATAGCATTTGTATTTTATATAGCGCTCATTTTTAATGCACTGTAAATGATAGCTTGTCACTGTTATTATGGCGCTGAATTTACGGACTTTCGGGAGAGTGGATGCTGAGTTGGCGAGGGGACTCGTACTCGTGTCCTGCCGCCTTTCAAGAAATGAAGTTCAGCTCGGTGAGCAATCCTAGCGGCACACTAAGAGGTAGTGTCACAGCTGGGTGAAGAGCGCAGCAAAACAGAATACTGCCTACAGGGGTACCCATTGCTAATGAATGTAAAGACTGCTCCACAAGGAACCCCATTACTGCAATAATTCTAAATTAAACACTTCGTTGTTTCTGACAAAAGCAGATGGATATATTGCCCTAATTTTCTAACTTGGTGTTTGAACGATAAGGGCACACCCGTCTTGTTTGTTAATCTGCGCGCAAATACAAGCACAAGCCTGCCAAAAAACCGCAAAACAAAATCGAAAACTAGGCTAACAAACTCTCAGCGCTGGCTCGAGCATTTTGTTGGGCCGTCGGTAGAGTAGCCTTGTGCAGAGTTATGGGCCAAATGGCATGTTTACCATCTACACAACTGAGAGTGGGAGGAGGCCAGGAGTGCAGACGACGCTTCCCAGAGTTCTTCTGTGAAATTGTAGAGTTGGGATTCCTTCAGTCACAGAGTGTTGTCAGCCCCGATTCCAGTCATGTGGGCGTGAGGTGCTGTGGTTGGCAATGTTTTATATAGTTTTGTACTGATTGTGAGTAGAGCGCTTACAGGCGAATTAACGGACATCAGGAGCTACTGTAGCAAAATGTTAGCACAAATTAAATACATGACATGGTGCTAGGACAGCTCTTAACATACCAGACGCACATTCCAGTCAGCGCACAGCACTGCGAGGCCATACAAATGTCAGGTATGTGCTATAGAAACATGAGTAACATGAGATAACCTCACGTCACAGATCCATTTTCCCCCTTCCTCCATGTCAGCACCATGTCTGAGCCTGGGACGGGTCTACGGAGCCAGCTGGAAGTAGACAGTAAGGAGTTGAAGCAGAACAGCCTGGCCCACAGCTGTCCGGGTGCAGTACAGCAGGGCCAGCTGCACTCCATACGAGTAAAATGCATAAAAACAAAATGGCCGGCGCTGCTCTGGAATGCTCTGGAATGCACAATGGGAATGCATTTTAATTGTGCATTTCAAAGGAGTTCCAGCCAGCTTGTAAGCTAATAGCAGAGAACGTAGTGTAAGGGCTAGAGCGGCCACCCTTGAAGCTGGGGAACATGGTTTGAGTCTCGGCAGAGGCTCAACATCCTGTGATTCTGGGCAAATCGCTTTCACTTAACCTCTCTGTGCCACTTATTCTCTCAGTGCCTGGAATGTATCCGTCTGTAATAGAGCTGGTGGTCATGTATCGTGCTATGTAAAATTACATCAAAAAACAATCGCTGTGTAGGGAAAACCACAGGGAGATTATGTAAACAAGCACTGCGTAAGAGCTGTGCAGGCTAAACATAAAAAAGTTCCAAAAAAGCAGATGAAAACAGTACTTGGGCCTTGGGAAACTGATAAGAGAAACACACAAGGAACAACAGGAAATAGTATGCTACAGCCAATAGAAACGGAGGAAAAGTAAGTGGCAAGCACACCAACCAATGAAAAGTAAGGGCGGGATGTAAGCCCCTTTTAAGATTCATATTACATACAATAGATTTCACAAGCACAGCGCAAGCCAGGTGAAACCTAAAAAGGCCACCTGAGTTAACTATGAACAAATCCTTGGAACACTAGAACCAGGATGTTTCACAGTTATATTCTATTCATTTCTTCCATCTGTCTAGTCAATATTTGACATACTACAAAAGTTGACAGGACATCCGCACACACCAACCAGGTGACATGCATCATAATTGAACAACCCCACTGTGGCATCTTAAGCTGCATCTGAAGCCTGTGTACTTCTGATGTCATGCTGCCTTGGTTACGAGAGGTTCTAAGCTGAGTCCTGGTCTCCCAGGTGATAGGATTGTGTTTGTTGAAAGGAGCTGAAGCTGTTGGATGAACTGGATGCTGGAGCCTGGATGGGTTCTTCTACCTTGAAATAAACCTGAAGTTATTTCACTGAACCTGCCTCTGCGTGATCCTTTCAGCTGCAACTTGGGATCTTACACCCACGCTCTCCAAAACCTTGGTTTGATGGAGAGCGGGCCTACACCCTGGATTCAGGGAGGCACATTTGTTAAACTAGGGTTCGATAACACAAACCAAAATCCAATGTGGTAGTCCAGTGTGAATTTTACTTGGTGGGGTATCACTCAGTATTAAAAACTGGGTGTGGCGTACAGGGGAACTAGACTCCTACCCCACTAAAGTGTCGAAATGTTTCTGTCAAGGTGGCTCCTCAGAGTTCATGGCATTAATCAAGACATGCACAGGATCCTATAGAAGAATTATGGGAGGGCGGTTAACTCTGCTCTGTGGCCGGAGTTTGCGGAATTGTCGCGACTCCGTGCTCGAGTTTGCCCCCAGGCCACCGCCCATTATTAGTCATGTGTTGCTGGCCTTCAGTGTCCCTGCGCGCCACTGCCCTGCTGTATATTTTTGCCAGCTTCAGCCCGTTAGTTTCCTTCTCAAAACACCCATCCTCCTCCCCTTCTTCTCTTTGCAGTGCCATCTGACCTCTTCCAGGGCAGCCCTCCTCCCTCCAGCTCCGCTCTCAATGCCCTCTGTCTGCTGCTTCTCCCAAAGGCACCAGCATCGGATCTTCTGGCCACAGAGCGGACTGAAGCGCAGGTAGGAGCGGGCGGGGCGCTTTAACGCATCTGGCCTGGCAGCAGGGGAGAGCTAGAACACCGGTGCTCTGAGATCAGAGGCGGGGCTCTCTCTCTCTCATGGCCCCAGGCAATGGACCTCTTGGCAGAGAGTGTGGGGGAGTACAGCTGTAGAGCATGGGGGGTCGAAGGTCACCCCAGCATTGCTAGTTTTGGGGACAGTGTGTGGAATAAGTGGGTAGGGCCAGGGAGCATAGTGACACCCATTGTAGAGAGTGGGTGGATCATTGTGTGGAGAGCAGAGGTGGGGGGAGGGAGTGCGATGGGGGCGGGGAGGCAGTCACAGTACTGAACACCTCAAGATGAGTTGAAGCTGGTCCCCGACCCCCCCATGTCCATGACACATGCTGGTACAGCCCACACACATTAGGGTGCAGACAGAGGCTGGAAGGAATGGCTGGGAGTGTGGACACGATGGCACCTCGGGCAGTGGGGGCCGTGCACGGGGTGCGTAGAGTTGGGGAGCAGCAGAGTGAAGTGCTGCCAGAATTTGAACTTAGAGGGGTGGATTGGAGGATTCCTTGGGAGGGGCTGTCCCTGTTCCCTGGGCCACGTACGGCTGTGTTACCCTGGATCTGTTACATTCATTGTGTGTGTCGAGCATGTATAGTCATGTTCTGACTTGTTGGGCAGGTGGGGTGCAGACGGCGGGCACTGCCAGCAGACTCGAAACCCTGTCACTGCCACTGCCAGATGCACTTCTTGCTCACCTCCATCCCATCCTGAGGCAGCGGTATCAGGGATGGCAGGCGCGCGCAGCCAAGTCTCGCCGAGCACCGCCAGGTCTCTTATAGCCCTATCTGTCTGTGCTATGGCATCCTTAGCTGAAGCAGTGGAGAAGGCATCAGTCTGGTAGGAAGATGGAGGGCCACTGACCTTGGGCCTCTGCAGCCCTGGGGACAACTGGAAGTGAAGCTGTGGCTCTGAGATGGTTTCCGGGCGGCAGTACGAAGGCTTCCTGGCTGGGACAAGCAGCAGACATGCCAGTCCTCCAGATATGGCTTCAGAGGCACGTGATCCCCCGGCTCTCATGATGTGAGATATTTACACATCTCCACATGAAGCTCTATGCACCCAGTGCCTCCCCATACATGGTTTATGCCATGATGTGTTTTTATGTGCAATATCAGAAACAAAGTTATTTAACCAAACCCAGGACACACAGGTTCTGACTGTGCAATGGGATAAAATTAGGGGTGGGCAAGTGGAGCAACTCCGCCCTCTCTAGGTACTCCGTGGAATTCCACTGAGTTTTTATGCAACTCAGCAAAATTCCGTGTAATGCAACTCCGCAAGCTCCGCCCATCCCTGAGAATAATACACCACTCGCATACACCAATGGAACCAAACATATTCTTGCTGCTAGCATTGCTCCCAGGTTCTTTTGTCACCCAAGTTAAGGGTCAATTGGACCCCATGGAGGAAGGCTCCAGGAACCCCTGTAGTTACACTTACACCAAGGTGCCTTCCTCTCCATTCAACTAACGCTCTCAGCTCTTCCTCCTAACAATCAAGTGTGTGAGGGGGCTCCAAACAAAACCCCACATCAGAGCTAATACCTACCCTGATGCCCTCTTTGCCTTTGTGAAAAAGGCAACATGGCAGCTGTACGCTCTGCCAGGTCTCTTACATCATCACAAAAATAAGGATGAAGCATTGCCATGAGACCTCATGGCATCCTCATACTTTGAGAATAGGCCAACCTCCTTCACCCTTATGTTTCTGTGGATGTTGCACATGTGAAGTGGGCAGTGGAGCAGGTGATAACGGCCATAAAGCTCATATTTATAGCTCCCTTTGAGTAGGGCTGGCTAAGACTTTTTTTTTCACTGGGCATTTTCCCAGTGGGCTGGAGCCCTTAGAGTCCAGTTCAGTGCTGGTCCAGGTCACGTTCCACAGCTCCCGAAGGTTAATTGAAGCAGGCACGTGGAGGCTTCAAGAGAGATAGGGAAAGGAGGGAAAGTAAGAGAGAAAACAATCAAAGAGGGAGAAGAGAGAGTGGAGAGAAGGAGAAAAAGTTGGTGGATGGAAAGAGAGAGATTGTGCTAGGAGGCAAAGTGAGTCAGGGTGGTTTGAGCATATTTGCCAGGACTTCTTTTGGTACCCTAGTCAGGTCTTGCCTTTGACCTTAGCTAGGATGAGGAGGCAGGGAGACAATTATATACCCATTGTCCTAAGTCACAGCAAGGTAATGTTCTAGTAGACTGAGCTCCCCGTCCTTAATTAAGGTGGAGTGAATAAAGGCAGTAGTTTCCCCTGCCGTTGTTAAAGGCAGGATGAACATCAACAGAGACAAAAAATCTCCTCCACCCTTCTCTTGTGCAAGCCAGTAGTAGTATGAAAAAAACAAACCCACCAGCTCTTGAGTACAGCATTGATAGGGGAAAAATTCCATATCTCGACCGTACGCAAGTAAGGGGGATGAAGAAAGCCACACAGATGCCTTTTTCACAAATCTAGTTTGATGTTCGAGAACATTGGGAGAGATTTAAACAGCTCAGAAACCAACTCACCCACAATCAGACACCATCAGACCTTAGTCTTAGTGACCTTAGTCACACAATGACTAATATATCCTCATTATAAGATACTTTAACAAAATACCAGTGCATTCCCACGCAAGAAATTCTATTCACAATTACCATTTCTATTGTCATTCAAAGAACTTAGTCAAACAATCGTACATACTTTTGCTCAGTCTAAACATACTCTCTCAGCTTTTCGTTCACAGCCTATATCAACCTTTTACAAGTAATGGTGGGAATTAAGGTTGAGTTAGTTCACCGGGGAGGGAGATTAGGTGAAGGTAGTAAATTACCATAAAAAATAAATTGCAGGCACTGCCCTAGCCCCATTACCTCCACTTGTGCTGTGCATGGTCTTTTGTGATGTGTAGGGGGTTTTGAGCACAGGGCTTGCCCCACCAAATCAGCTGCACCCACCTGTGGTGATACACAGTGGGCTGTGAGAGAGGGGTGTTATCTGCAGCCAAATTTTACACCAGTGTCTGTATCACCAAATCTGCAGATCATGCCATTCAGCTAGACATGCAGCCTGTCCCTGTCCCAGTTCTCTTACCATTGAACCTAATACACACTACCTTAAGCCATGCACACTGGGTTCTGTCCTGCAGCTATTACGTCCATCAGCCCTGTGTCACTGAACCAACTGTGCACAATCTTTGGACATGCACACTGGGTTTTGGGTGCCAGGTCTTTACTAGCCCATTCCTCTGCACACAGAATTTAGTCATACGCAATGAGAGGCTATGTCCTGCATCCAGACCCTCACCAGCCCTTGTGCCACCAGGCAGATTGCAAACAGCCTACAGCCATGCACAGCGGGTTTTAGGAGAGCGACCTGCCTATCCCCGGGTCATGCGTTAGCTCCTGTGCAGTCAAACCAGCTTTTCAAAGACAAGCACAATGCACCATGCACAGTGGGCTCTGGACACAGAGCCTTGCCTTCTCATAACTCCACACCATGCACAGTGGGCTCTGGACACAGAGCCTTGCCTTCTCATAACTCCACACTAGCCTCTATCACACTGAAAAGTGGCACACAGTTTCAGCATGCAGAGGATGATGTGAACTCTGAGTGAAAGGCCTGGCATGTGGCCAGGACCCACACTCACTTAACCCACAAAAACAGCTGTGTATGACCTTTGGCCATGTGCAGTGGGCTCTGGTCAAAAGCTAGCAAGCCCTCTGCAGATAGCCTTTAGTCATGAACAGCCAACTTTAGCATAGCGCCAGCCCTGAACCAGACCTTGTTTCTCCAGAGCTCACTGTGCAATGTTCCTTGACTGTGAACTTCCTTCTTTTCGTTTCTTTCAGTATTCACAAGAAGAAAACTACAGGAATTCATTGTCCATAAAAATCCAAGGCCTGAAATATGGAACTGGTGTTATCCTTGGTCTCTTTTATAAGATGGTCAGATATAATTTCAGAATTTGGATGGGAATATTCTTCTTCTTCATCTGGAGAAAGTTGTTTTCATGCAAAAACTTCTATTTAAAGTGATAGAATATCCATTGTTTCGATAGCAACCAAAGTTATGCATGATGAGAGCATGGGGTAAGAACAAGAAAGGTGAAACCACATGGTGTGAGTCACTTTAGATTTTTTATTAGGCCCGGGCGGAATTATAATTCCACTCGTGGAGTTGGTGGAATTCGGGTAACTCCGCATTACACATGTAATGCGGAGTTCCTGCTCAATTCTGCCACCTGGCGCGTAACGGAATTATAATCCTGTTGGTGCACGTGAGGCTCTGTAAACAAGTGCTTGCGAGTGAGATTTGCCGACTACTAGCACGACTTCGGGTCGCTACGGAGCCTTCAGGTGCCATTTTATGATGCCGGCGATTGCCAGCGGTAGCGTCTCTGCTTCTCGAGTAGATGTTCAACTCGCGAAGCAGCTAAATACACTCAAAAATACTTTTTTGAGTGACTATTCTACTTGAACGGGTGGTTCAGGTAGTTTTTTAGCGCAAAAAGCATTTTTTTATTTTACTTTTTTTTTCAACAGGAAGGAAATGCCCCAGAGACTCCAACTTCCTGTCCTGTCCTGAAGGCTCCTCCCAATGCTTTGTCCCTCTCCTGGTCACTTTTCATTTGGATTTCAAGGTGAAAGGATCACTTTCTTTGTCTGCAATTCCTGCTGCATAATTATACTATTGGATTTCATGGACTTTGTTTTGTTACTTCACAAGTAAGTTCAAAAACTTTTTTATAAGGCTGTTGTTTGAAAGACGGCATGCACCAGTATTTATTTGTACTATTATTATATTTTTAAATTTGATTGTGGTTGTGGTGGGTGGCCTGGACTTGCAGTAGGGGTCTAGTATTTTTTGCATTTAATGTTTTATCTTTCGTTCGGGAAAAAGGTTGCACATTTAAGTACGTTTTCTCCAAGTTTGTTAAATTTACACTATTCATTTATTTTATCATGTGGCCTAGTCTGCCCACGGACCATCCAGCCAGTAATAGTCATTGGGTACATGAAACAACAGTTTCTGTGGTATATGTTGTTTTATAGCATCTATGATTTAGGCCAGGGATGGCATTGGATTAAATTAAAAATTAGGTTTTTTGTATTTCGTGTATTTTCTTGCAAAAAAAGTGTTTTGGTGGGGTAGTATTTGATGCCTTGGGAGGATGTGTGTATTTTTTAGCTTACTTAATTTTTGTTTTTGGCATTGCTGAATTAATGGTAGTGTTTTCTTTATTGTTTACCATGCCTCCTTTGTCTGGCCAGTGTATGTGTGTGTGCGTGCCATACGCCAACATTTTGACTTTGTTCTCCATGCCATATGACAGAATTTTTGTGTAGTTAGTGTCCATAGGCCTGCATGTGTTCTTTGATATGTCCATGCCTCCTTGCTTGTTGTTGTTGTTTGACCATGTGGCCTGTGGCTATTTTGTGTAGCCCGTCAGTGTGCTTTTGCCATTGGCTTGCGTGTGTTCTTTGTTGTCCATGCCTCCTTGCTTGTTGTTGTTGTTTAACCATGTGGACGGTGGCCATTTTATGTAGCAAATCAGTGTGCCTTTTCTATATGCCTGCATGTTTTCTTTGTTGTCCATGCCTCGTTGCTCGTTGTTGTTGTTTGACCACGTAGACGGAGGCCATTTTATGTAGCAAATCAGTGTGCTTTTGCCATAGGCCTGCATGTGTTCTTTGTTGTCTATGTCTCCTTGCTTGTTGTTCTTATTTGACCATATAGACATCAGCCATTTTGTGTATTCAGTCAGTGTGCCTTTGCCATAGGCCTGCATATGTTCTTTGTTGTACATTCCTCCTTCCTTGTTGTTTGGCCATGAGACCGGTGGCAATTTTGTGGAGTCAGCCAGTGTGCTTATTTGCGATAGGCCTGCATGTGTTCTTTGTGGGCCATGCGTCCTTGCTTGTTGTGACCATGTGGCCGGCGGCTATTTTGTGTAGTCAGCCAGTGTGCTTTGCTAAAGGCCTGCATGTGTTCTTTGTTGTCCATGTCTTCTTGCTTGTTGGTGTTTGAACTTTGAACATGTGGCCAGTATGTTAAAGCCATTTTCTAGGGACATTAAAAAGGGATATGCCTTTTTTGTTTGTTCATTTTTGTACTTTTTCCCTGATATCAGTTTAATGTGCTTGAGGATCATTGTAGTATGTATGTACAGTATTTATTTAATATTATATGCATTTTTACCATAATCCCTGCACCTCCTTGCCTCCCAAAGGATTTTTCATAGTCCCTAGTGAGACACCAGCAATTACGTTTCTTATATTATTCAATTTTTCCCTGAGCTGCCTGCCTGCCATAAGTCTCTTAGGCCACAAGCGCACACTAGCATTCAACTTTATAAGGATTATTCCTTTTTTTTCCCCTGGCCTGCACTCCTTGCCTGCCATAGGTCTCTTAGGCCATAGGCGCACACCAGCATTCACCTTTTTAAGGATTATTCAAATTTTCCCTGGCCAGCACCCTCTGCCTGCCATAAGTCTCTTAGGCCATATGTGCACACCAGCATTCACCTTTATTAAGATTATTCAATTTTTTCCCTGGCCTGCACCCCCTGCCTGCCATATGTCTCTTAGGCCATTGGCGCACACCAGAATTCGCCTTTAAAAGGATAATTCCATTTTTCCTTGGCGTGCTCCACCTGCCTGCCATAGGTCTCTTAGGCCATAGGCGGACACCACCTGCATTCACCTTTTTAAGGATTATTCCATTTTTCCCTGGACCCGCCTGCCTGCCACAGGTGTCTCACCTTAGAGGCGCATAAAGCTAACTTTTAAATCTGTATGTTGCTGCTATCCTGATTTAAATATTATGTAATGTTTTGGATTGGAACGGTCAACGGATACACTATTGTTGGTAATTAATAATTATTTGGGATAACCTTATTAAATTATATTGTTTGTCTGTATGAATAATTCAAACTGCAAAAATGCCACATTTCACTGAATGTTTTCTTGCTTGTTTGAATTTTGGTGCACAAGAGACATCACCTGCAGTACTGCCAGACAGAAGGCTGGCACAAGGTGACACCACACCACACCACCTGAGTCCTCCTCTGCCTGCTTCAGCTTGTGCAGCTAAGTGCCAAATGATAGAGGTTGAAGATGGCCCCAAAGAAAGGTGTTCCTGCCAAGAAAGTGGACAGTAAGGAGGAGATTGCCACCACTGGCGTGCCGCCCTCCACCTTTTTCAGGAAACATATTGTGCCTGCTACATCATCCTCCAGGCAGCAAGCAGGGAGCAGCACTCCCACATCAATGGCACCACCCCAACCTAAGCCCAAGGCCCTGTCTATCAGCGAGGCAGCCACTACAATCATGGCGATGAGCAGCGAGTCTGAATTGGATTTGTCTGAGCCACAAAGTACCCAATCGTCACAAGAAATCAAGCAAAGTGGACAACAGGAGCCTCAGTCAGCAACAGTTCTTCCTGAAGTAGGAGCAGAGCAGGAGGTTGAGAATCCTGCTGAGCAAGATGTAGCTCTTGGTGAACCATTGGCTTCCTGATCTCTAGCAAGAAGAAGAAAGTGTACTCCACCATCTTCTCCAAGCCCCCCTTCTGTTGATCTGGACATGGGCTGGACCCCGGCTGAGTCCGAGACCTGCCACGAGAGACAAATGGGAAAAGGAAAGTTCCTGAATGCCTTACAATTATGGAAAGGGACAGTGATGAGAACAAGCCAGCGATTGTCAGTATGGAAACAGGCTCATAGGACACCATGTTAGACCTGCCATCCTTAGGGTGGTCTTTCTCCAGACGTTTTGCCTTTTACCTCCTGTTTTGATTACTCTTTTTGTTGGCATTAGGACTCTGAGCACATTACCACTGCTAACCACTTCTCCACTAAACATGGTGACATTGGTGTATACCTGATTGGTATATTTGATTTACTGATAAGTCCCTGTAAAGTGGTATAACATATACCCAAGGCCTGTACTTTAAATGCGACTAGTGGGATGCAGCACTGATTGTGCCACCCACAGAAGTAGCCTTGAAAAACCGGTCTCAGGCCGGCACTGCAGTGCCAGTGTGTGCAGTTTACTGCCACTTCGACTTGAGATTTAAAACTACTTTCCAAGCCTTAAACTTCCCTTTTATTACATCTAAGTCACCCCTAAGGTAGGCCCTAAGTAACCCTATGGGCAGGGTGCCATGTAAGTAAAAGGTAGGACATGTACCTTTGTGTTTTACATGTCCTGGTAGTGCCAAACAGCCTATTTCGTTTTTCACTACTGTGAGGCCTACTCCTCTCCTAGACTAGAATTGGGAATTGCTTAATACACTTTTAAGCTGTAATTTTTGATCAAAGAGTAGTAGCTTTTTCATGTTTCATATGTTTGGAATGGTAATGATAAATCCTCCTTACTGGTGAAGTTGGATTTAACATAACTGTTTCAGAAATGCAACTTTTAGAAAGTGGACATTTCTCTGCACCTACTGCTCTGTGTGCCTAACAGCCTGTCTCAAATACACGTCTGGGGTGGGTGACAGCTACGCTTTGTGCATTCCTTCTAGACAGCCACAACACAGGAAGGATAGCTGTATCTGAATACCCATCAGCATACATCTTCATTCAAATGGCCTTACCTGGGCAGGATGGAGGGGATGGGCTAACACTTTACTTGAATAGGCAGTGTCCTATCCCCACACAAAGGACTGATTACCCCCACTGGTAGCCTGGCAGACAGGCCTAGGCTGAAAGGGATACTTCCGAGAGCTGCTTTTCGGTCACCCCCAAATCAAAGGCACTTTTGGCTGCAAGTACTGGGTCTCTGACCCCCTAAAATCAGACACTATTACTTGTATCTGAAACTCTGCCAGAAGAACTGCTGTGCTTCTTAAAGGACTTGACTGGACTGCTGATCTAAAAAAACTGTTTTTCTGCTTGTTGCCCTGCTACCTGCTGCTCTCTGACTCTGCTGAGGGAGAGCTGGACTCTGCCTTCTCTCCAAGTGATCTCCTGTTGCTTGAGACTCAGGGATATCAAAGTCTCTACCCCTGCTCCTGGCTCACTGGAAGTGGCCCAGATATTTTCAACACAGATCGACGCATCGGACAGCGTATCGCTGCCATTGCAGCTTGGTGAGTTCGACGCATCGCCTCAACTGTGTGGCAGAATCCTGTGCATCGCTCAACGCCTCTCGACTTCGGCACCTGTCTTCGGAACTGACGCATCACCTTCACTGCATGGAGAAGATCAACACATCCTGCTCCTGCGGGTCTCAATGTTGACGCATCTCTCTGTTTGCAACCAGGAAAGGTACTTTGTTCACCGGGGCCCGCGTGGGTCCTGTAGCCAGCTGGCACTCCATCTCAGATGCCCCAAACTTTGACTTTACCTCGGTCCAGTGCAACCTAAAGTAACCTTTTCAGTGCTACTTGCTTCTAAGCGCTATACTGCATTTATTCATTTAAAATTCAATATCTCAACTTCTATACATTGGATTTTTGTCATTTTGGTCTTGCTTTGTTCAGGATATAATAATGTATGTTTCTGAACCTGTGTGGAGTCTTTTTGTGGTGTATTCATTGCGTTACCTCAGTGTGTGTGTTGCACAAACACTTTACACATTGCCTCTTTAGAAAAGCCTGATTGCTGTGTGCCAAGCTACCAGAGGGTGAGTACAAGTTATCTTTTACTATGTACTTAGCTTACCCTGACTAAAGTGGTGGTTCCTGCCTGGCCTGGATGCATTACTCAGCCAACCAGCAATCCCATTTCTAACACACCCATATAACACCCCCTATACAATCTACTTAGAGGGATGTGGCACTGGTTCCACCACCACCAATGCCACCTTCCATATTTGTAAGCCCCCACTGAGACATGCATCCACCACTACCTCAGTTGAAGTACGCACTGCAGAGAGGCAATCGACATACCCATCTATCTCCAGTTCTTCTTCAGGCATTGGCAGTGGCACACTAAAAAAGTTCTCCTCTTCAGTTTGGGATATTTTTACGATTAGCACGCAGGAGGATAACATTGTAATATCCTCCTTTAACCACATTAGTGTTCATCGAGGTAAGCCTCGTTCACACTATGGTACTGGAGGCAACTATGGTACTGGAGGCCAAATGACCCATATGAAAAAACATCACGCAATCCGGTGGGAGGAGCACCTTCAAAATAATTGCTGGTTGTGGTGATAAGAGATAGGAATCATCTCCAATCATGTTGATGGGTGGTGATGAGGAAGAAGTGAATGACAGCTTTATACCAAGCAGCCTTGTTCCCAGCAGTGTGTCAGTATCACCCACATTAGCAAGCTCCAAATGGCACAAGACTCCGATGCAGCAGACACCATTGCATACAGTTGATTCCCCCCAAGACACGCATTGAGTCTACCACCTCCTGGTTCTTTCCAGATGTCACCTGCCTCAGTGGCACCACAAAATAAACCAATCCAAGATACTGTTACGTGCATGTTTGGACAGGAGAGGACCTATGAACGCAACCACCCAACAGCGCATTTGTACAATGGGAAGGTGGCTAAAATGTTAGTTCTGGACCTCCTCCCTTTTTCTATTGTGGAAGGGGTGGGATTTTTTAGAATTTGTGGCGGCCATATGCCCAAAATGGAAGGTTTACAACCAGACCTATTTTGCCAGAGCTGCTGTTCCAGTGCTCCATCACGATGTGCTGCAATTGGTTGGACAAGCTTTGCAACAGAGTGCTGCTCACACTATCCATCTGACCACAGACGTGGACCAGTTGTCAAGCAACTGATTACATGTGTATTACTGCACACTGGATCTCTTTTATTGGGATTAGACAACAGCTATCTGCAGGTCTCAACGCTGAAGAATGTTTTAAGGATGTTCAGTAGCATGCAACAGTATCAATGTTTGCCACAGAGAAATCCCATGCAGCTGCAAACATCTTTGATGACTTAACTGCAAGATGTTTAAATGGCTGCGACCCAGAGGTATCAGAATTGGATTTGTTGCCATGGACAATAGCAGTAATATAGAGAAGGCCATGGCAGATGATGGCTATTTTAGGGTCCAGTGTTTGACTCATTGCATCAACCTGATTGTGCAGGACTTTCTCAGAAAAAAAGACATAGTTAGCAACATACTGACCACCTGCAGAAGAATCTGCACTCATTTCAGTCATTCTTTTAAAGTCCGGAAGCAGTTGAGGACCATTCAGCGTGCTAATAGAGTACTGGTTAAGTCCTCATACAGGAGGTGCCAACACGTTCAAACTCGACCTACTCCAAGTTGCAACATCTGTTTGAGCAGTACAGCCCAATCACTGACTATATCCTTCAAAGAGGAGGGGATGCAACAAGGAAAAGCATGACCATGGAGATGGTCGAATGGAGCCTAGTCAAATGCCTGACACAAATGCTACTTTCTTTTGAGGTTTTCACATGGGTAGTCTGCAAGGAGGACTGTGCAATGATCCAAGCAATCCCATTGTCGCACCTGCTACTTCAGGACCAATTAAAAAGGGTGTCACAAATGTTTGTCTGTATGAACGAAGAAGCGTATTAGTTGGTTCAGAGATTAATCCTTCACTTGTCTGTTAATACAAGGCTGCAAAGAGACATCAATTCCTCCAAAGAGTACATCTGTGCCACAATATTTGATCCATGGTACAAGCAAATACTGGCCACTTTCATTCCTTTTTCAGAAGGGGTTGTTTCACATTACAAGACGTGTATTGTTGAGCAAGTGAGAGACCTGCAGGGAGAATGGCTAGAAGTTAGAGCCTGCACAAAAGTTCTGGCATGAAGCCTTTAACCTCCAGAAAAGGCAGTGCTGTTGTCTTACAGCAGCCAACACCAGCAACAAAACCAGCAACAGAAGAATTGGACCCAACCTCTGCAATGGCTTGGTTTCAAGTGGCAGGCTTTAAGTCAAGTTCAGAGGCGAAGGCAATGGAGGTCAAACAAGTGGTAGCACCAATGACCATTCAGAAGATGTTCCAAGATGATTTGGATGACCCAAAAGGGATCAAAACCTATTGGTCTATTAGTATGGGAAGATGCACCAATGGCCAGAGCTCAGCAGGCTGGCAATAAAGTATCTGGCTTGTCCGATAGCCAGTGTGTCTCCTGAGCGTCTAGTTAGTGCAGTTGGGGCAGCTGTCACAGTCAGAAGGACCAGTCTCTTCACCTCAAAATATGGAGAGATTGACCATGATTAAAATGAACCAACACTTCATAGCACAAGATCACACTGTTCCTGAAACAGCACAGGAGGAGCATAAGGACAATTGGACAGACTCAAGTGCATTAGCTGCCCAACTTCTGGGTGAACCCCATGAGTTTGAGGGCGAACTCTAATTCCCTGACTTACTACCACAATAGAGCTGTCACATTATCATCGAACTGCTTTGCAAAAAAAAAAAAAGAAAGAAAAAAACTGATATAGCAAGATCAACATTTATATATTTGGTGTCTGACTTATGCAGCCACCACCATTCATTCACATATTTTGCCGGATTGGAGTTTGACCAGTGTCCCCATCTGCTTAAAGGACATGAAGACAATGCCTTCCTCGTCCCATCCCTATCCTTCTTTTTTTCATTCCTTAGCTGGGCTAAGATCATTCATTTACCATACTGCCATTGTGTTGCTTCAATGGGAAAAGAGGAGATACAATAGACAATTTTCTACCACTGTGCCTGGATTGGAACATTGCACGAATGAGTGATATACATTGAGTGAGTGTGAGTGATAACGATTCATGTAGTGGCAGACAGTGAGAGTGTTTTCAGCTATGTGTAAACTTGATTTTGACAATTTGCAATGTTTGGGGGCTGATGGGTGATTTTGCCTCAAGGTGATTGGGTCTTTCACACTTTGCTAGATTTACTTGCATGGTCCACACCTTACTGTACTTTTTTTCCGGGTTCTTCAGAGACAAAACTAGTCAGTTTAGTTAACAAACACAAATCTACACAAAATGCTCAAATTATTTTGCTCTTCTTGTTTAACAACAGCAGTGCACTACAGGTCTATCTCTTTCAATCTCATTTGGGTCTGGAGTCGGACTGATTTGGACTTGGAGTCAAAACTCAGGGTGGGCCTACCTCAACAGACAGCCAGAAGAAGGAAGTTATCTACTTGGTAAACCAATATGACTCAAAGAGGCTTACTCAGCCCTGTGGTCTGGATAGAGGTGTGTTGATTTGAGGAATGCTGAGTAGTGTGATGCTCAAATGTCAAACTCCTCAAATTATGGATGTGGTTGGGGGGTTGTAACTGGTCACAGACATGTGATGTCACATGATGGACGCATTCAGCTAAATTATGACAGCTGTGACATTGATCAGCCAGGTACATGCAGCTACTTTTCTGGGAATTGGTTGTAAAATTGTTCTCAATTCTCAGTTAATCGCACATGAGTCATCATGATTGCAGCAGCCAATGCTCTTGCTCTGCCTCTTGGTCCACTCCTCATGAAGCTTACTTTCTTCTTGACTCTACAATATCAACATTTACTGTTTTACAATCTGCAGGCCTTCTCTACTTTTGCTCAAAAGCGCCATAACACTCCTACTTACCTTACCGAACCGGTTCAGCTAGGCACCCAGGATGAACATTCCGAGGAGAATGCAGATGCACAGTCCAATTTGGCATATATATCCAGTATCATTTTTCTTTTAACAATCACAAATTTTAGTACTGTGTATTTTTCAAACCTAGATGACAGAACATTTAGATAATAATAACTTGGGTCTTTGGGGCTGAAGGACTGTTTGCAATGCATTTAACTGAACTGTCCTTCCACAACAGATTTAATGATGATGATGATGTGCTGCTCATCAACCAGATGAATATTGTTGTTTTGTAGTGTTTGTCTTTTTCACACCTTTCCCCAACTCCCCGATTCCATCCATTCATCGAACCCCTAACCCTCTTCCCCCAGGCTGTGTGATATATTGAAGCGTGACTTACAAATTTACACCATAAATGTATCACACATTTGGGGAGGCGGATGTGCTGATAGCGACACCAACTCACAGCGGGATCTTCTTACCTGAGCAATAGCACACACCAGCCCCAATAGGTAGTAGTACTAGTAGTATGCACTATCTGGCCTGATTCACAAAGTTAAAGTTGCACTTTTGCCGTAAATTCACTCTTGCAGTTTAACTGAACTACCAGAAGTTTACCATTATAGCAAGCAGCAACTTTACGAGTAGTAACTAACCAGTAGTAGTAACCCCTATTAAAATAAGTGATAGGGATTACTTACTACTCGTAAAGTTACTGATTGAAAAGTTACTAGTCGTAAACATACACTGCAAGAGTCGGTAAACTAACACCAAGAGGCATATTTATTAAAGAGTTGTGTCGCCCTTGCGTCACGCAACGGGGCGCAAGAACAACGCAACTCTTAAGTTAGATTTATCAAGCCACGTAAGGCCACCCTGCATGGCCTTGCGTGGCTTGAAAAATGCAGAGTAACGCAACGCAGCTCAAATCGCTGTGTTGCATCACTCTGCCCAACGAAAGCATTCCATTAATCGAGTGTGGCTGTTTCCACACATCCACCCATGGATCTTGGTGCATTCCCAGATTTACCATTACTTGTAGACCTGGGAATGCGTCAAAATGCTACGCCTCCCCAGGTGAGGCTTAAAAAGGAGAAATATCTTTATTTCTCCTCTTACTTCCTCTTTCTATGTGTGCTGCATTTTGCAGCACACATAGAAAGAGAAAAATGTCTCAGAGGATTGTTTTTGTACAGGAATGTGCCCCTTCCTGCACAAAAACAATCCTACTTACAACGTAGGCACCCTTGCATCATGGTGAAAGGGTGTCTGCGTTGACGCTAGCCAGCACATTGTGCACCAGCACAGGGAAAAGATAGGAATGTGCTGTATTATGTTAAAAAAGGTGCATTCCTGCCTTTTCCCTATCACACAGCACAGCCAGGTGACTTGCTGTGCTGCATTGCGTGATATTTTCATACATATGCCCCCAAAAGTGTAACATACTTTACATTTCTGAATCAGGCCTTATGTTGCTTAAATGCTTAACCTTCTACTGAGTCCACTCCTGACTCAAGGATTTTGTACATTTAGTTTTAATTGTTTTAATAAATTAAATACAAGCTCCCCATTGTTCAGAAGTTACTATTGCTAGTTTTTGTAATATCAGGTCTTTGTGTCATGGTGGTGGTCTGGTCTCAATCTTTGATAAGTTATGATAATAAATAACCCACTAACTCTGTGTTTTCTTTCAGTTTAGTTGCCTGTGATGAATAATTCTTTTGAATAATCCTGCAGTTGGAGTTCACCTTTGTGGGACCACGCAAGTGATGACTTTGCTGTTAGTGCTAGCCCACTACTACTACTACCACCATTAGGATAGGTGTGGTGCAGCGGCCAGGGCAGCTGACTTCGGAGCACAGGGTTCACGGTTCGATCCCCGGCTCCGGCGGCAGCTCAGCTCAGCACCATGTGACTCTGGGCAATAGCTCACTTAATTTCCACGATGGCCCCCAGCGCCTTGAGACCCGTAAGGGTGAGTAGCTGCGCTATATAAAAACGGACTTACATTTTTTTTTTTTACATTTACCACCATTAAGAAGGCCCCTTGGGAAACCCTGTAATATGGGTTTGGAAGATTGAGAGAGTTAGCAGCCATTGTTTCATCTATTCAGGTAAAGAAGGAGAACTAAGAAGTGGGGTGAACTAGTTTAGTTAGTGATGTCTACTGAAGTTGTTTTTTTTTGGCAAGCAGAGTTAAGTAAGATTAAGATTTTTTTATAAATGTTGTAGGCAATAGGCATACCCCCTAGTGGTTAATATAGTTACAGAGGGTAGTAAGGCAAAGAGATTATATTTTAACTAACTGGTATACACTTTGATAAGTGGCTGGGTGCTGCAAAAGTGGCAAAAGTTAACCTCATCAAGCAATAAGACAGCTCTAGTCTGTGTTGTTCCCACTCTAGTAGCGGGGTATTGTTTGGGCATAAGTAAAGTAAGTAACCTAGCAAATAAATATATGGGAAGGGACTTCAGAATCAGATAGGGAAAGTCTAGGGGGAAAAGTGGATGTACAGTATGTGCTCAGAGGGCAGCTTTTTGTAAATAAAAAATCACAAGGCTGTGCTAAAAAGCAGTACAAAGACAAAAGTAATTTGCGAGTGATATGCATATTAGAAACAAACTGCACCTTTATTTTTTTTACAAAAAAAACCCACCTTCTCCATCCACAAAAGACCCACCCATCTTCCCAAACAAATAGCCCCAATGTCCCATCAATGTCCAAACCTTTCCCCAACTTCCCTTCCCAATTCCCACCATCTCCACCCACAACAAAACAGTCCCTTCCACCAAAAAAAGTCTATGAAAAAAAGGGCTTCTCAGAGGGTATCCAGCGGGTGTTAAGGCATGCCAACTCTTGAGCCAGGTTCTGCTGGCTGACACGAATGAGCGCCAGCTCACATAGGGCGCAGTGGAGGAGGCCGTCTGTAGTCAATGATGATGATGATAAGGAGGGGGCGGTGGTGTTCCGCTGGGTGGCAGCAGTAGTGGATCCTGGCTGCTGGCACCACTGGCGATGGTGTGGCTGGAATTAGTGGTCGCAAGCCATCAGCCGGTGATATTCTGCTACGATGGCCGCCATCCTGTGGCCCCCAGCCGATTGGCTACCTCCTGCCAGGATGGTGGAGCTCCAGCAGCAGGAGTACCTATATCAAGAAAGGAAAAACAAATGAAAACCATAAATTGTAGTGCTCAGTGCAAACACTTGTTTATAGTGGCACAGAAGCAGAACATTGCTGGTCCCATAGGTTCATTGGAATATTTGGTGTGATTGGTCACAGGGACAAGTTTTCCCCACACATGCATCACATAACAATAGCACTGACTGCAAGGAATTAAGCCAGAATACCACCAGAATAAAAGTGATTTTTTTGTTCAAAGGATTTCATAGTGAAACTAAACAGACATTTTGTGTGTAAAAAATAAAATCACCTCTCATTAATGTGTAAGGCATATATGCAGCACAATTAATAGTATTCTTGATGTGCAACATTAATGGAGGCATGCTAGGCCCAGGTCTGCTACTCTCTGTAGAATGGTTTTGGGGCAGCTACAATGGATAATTTATGAACTAACTTTAATTTCAATGTCCCTGCTCTTCTCCGACTGCCTTTTCAATTCTACCCTGACTCCAAACTTGGAAGAGGCAGATGGATAAATATTACATCACACACATCACATATAATGGATATCCTATCTGCCGAATGTAGACAGTGAACAAAACGATGCACTTAAATACATGGAAGGGAATGGGATATATTTTATTTGGCACATTTGTCACAGAGTATCCTATCCACCATACTCTAAATCAGACACTTAGTCCCTCTTTAAACCCTGGCCTCACCCTCCACCACAAATTATGTTCAAGTAATACCTCACTCGGCAGTAGGGAAAGTTACTCTACTGCAAGGTAAGTTAGAGTGATTAAGTTAGGTAGAGGGTTAGCTATAGAATAGTGGGGTGTAAATGATCATCATGTGCTATGCTTTGGCTTAGTCACTCACTGACGAATGATGAAAGAGAAAAATGTGACACATGCCATGAATGGAATTTTCTATTTTTTGGTAGGCTGGGACAGAAGAAGAGAATGAGGAGTGAAGTACTAGTAGGAGGTGACTGAGCGGGCACTGGGAAACACCTTGTTTTTGGTTGGAATACATTGCAAATTTTGTAATTCCGCATTAACTGAAGCAGGCACACATTGCGCAGCCAACACTGCAACGCCGAATTGAACCATGCTGCCGTTAGGTCACGGGTGGTGAAATGGCATGGGCAGGGAGGTGATGATGATGGGTGGGATATCTGCCTAACTTAAAAAGTACAGCACACTTAATTTGTCAATAAGCAAGCAATGTGACTTACCACTCGTCCCTGCCACCGCTGGGACTCCTCTCCCTCCAACCGCCTGGGTCTCCTCCGTCGCACTCCCTGCTGCATCATTTCTGGCACTGGCTCGAGCACTGGTGGTCTGTGCGGCTAGAAAATAAAACATAAATTACGCATTCTAGACACCAGATTCGCCACCTAAATAATTGGTATCTTGAACAAAGTACAACAGCAATAACTCACTACAATTCGGCTAGCAGTATCTTCCATCGAAACTATCACTTTGGGAGATTTGTTGGTAGACAACATGTTAGAAAAGCCAGGTAGTCAAGTCAACCAAAATCTTTTTTCTCCTAATGGAGGGATAGGGCTATGATGTGAGTGAAGCACAATGAAGGGGTGGAATGGTCAGTGAAGAACATCTGGGTTTGCTTGGCAAATGCAATGGGATCACATTCCATTCCTGCCATGCTGCACTGTCATGGAAACTGCTGGTATACTGTATAAATAATAAGGCTACATAGTGGGAGGTCCATAATCATGGCTACTCTCTCTTTTTGACTGTTTGAGCAAGAAAGCCTTCTTAACAAATGTATGGTGAATAATAGCTTACCTGGGCCTGCAATCTTCTTTGCACTACCAAAAATCTGTTCTCTTAGTCTTGTAGTACCACAAGACATATAACAGAGGGGCAAGGCAAAGCTTACTAAAAAGAGAGCAGAAAAAAGCTACAGACAGGAGAAATTCAGCTGCAGAAACAGAAAATATAGAAAAATAGGATAAAGCAGGATAACAAACATTAGATAGAATAGTTGGAATCAAAAGTAGGCAGTATAAAAAAAATACACAAGGCCAAAATATTCTACTAGTGGGAAGAAGTAAAAGTAAGAAATAATAATAGACAGGACATACTGGGTCCAGCAAAACCATCAGCTATGGCACTGGTGGTGGTAGTTCCACCCATCATGGCACTGGTGGTAGAAGCCCCTTCACCTTTGTCCTGCGATGCACTCTTGCCCTTGGGTGTTGATGTAAGAAATAAAGAAGATTAAAAAAAAGATAAGTGAATAGTTACTCTCTAAAAAATATTTTGACAGGCACACACAACAGCATTGTAGTTTTTAAATCAGATAGCCTATTGTTCTATTCTTAATTTCATAAACTACATTTTGAACTAATAATGCATTGCAATGAATGATTTTTGCTTCTCCGCCCCTTTCAGGGAGATAAGGAGTGTATGAGCTAAATAAAGGCACAGAGAACGCTAACTCCCTGATATACTACTATCATAATAGCTTAATAGTGACAGGACAGAGGAGTAGGCATCAGTTCTTAAATAATCAGCCCAAGTGAGCGTCAAGCACCAGGCTAGCTCAAGCTGGATCAGATTCAGAATCCAGACAGAATCATTCATTTGACATCCACTTCACTCCTGCAGTGCAACACCCTCCTGTCAGGCTGAGCTTGGCACCATGCACCACTAATCCCTCCCAGCTCAGGCCAAGGACCATATTTATCAGGGGTTTGTTGTTTGTGTTGGCTTTGCACATAAGGATTGCTTTTGTGCAAGGAGGTGTCCCCTTCCTGCATAAACAATCCAGGGTGCTGTGTTTGTAATGTATGGCTCAAGGGTGCCTGCTTTGGTGTGATAGGCGGCACCAGCAGGAATGCAACATATCTTGCTAAACTAATAAATATGTTGCGTTCCTGCCCTCTCTTTCCAACGCAGTGCATCAAATTATCTTGTTGCCCTGTGCTGCGTGAAATAAACTTTAATAACTCTGTGCCACAATGCACTCAGCAAAGTGTATCTAGATGACAGACAAATAGTGGCGTATTACTGCATCGCATGCCCACTTCTTTCAGAAAAAAGGCAGTGGACAGTGGACACACACAACTGCAAGCACTCTCTCATGCCATTGCTAAGTGCGCTGGGAAACCCTTTTTGGGTAGCTGTGCGCCTTACAAAAATAATTTAACATAACATAACATAAGTGCGTTATTCAGGTGAGTGTCACACACTAAATTAACCACTTGGAACTAATTGCCTCAGCATGGTAGCAGTACCATAGTCATGAATAAAATGCGCCTATTTTGCACTTTACTTCATACTTTCTGTTGAGTCCCTTTTCAATGTTGCCACTTTCTGCTAAAGAGGGTTGTATCCACCATGATGGTCATGTGATCAAGGCCGTGGAGGCTCAAACGCGTTGTGTGTTTATGCTGTAATAAACTGCGTGTTGTTTCTACACGAGCTGAGTGAGCGGTATACTTTCCTTTTTTCACACATATTTATATATATATATATACATATATACATATATATATATATATATATATAGTATATACACACACACATATATATATTATAAATGAATGGATAGATAAAATAAACACACATAACACACACATGTTTACATTTGTGATTGACAAATTCACATAGCTAGGACAATGTTTCCATAGGAAAAGCGTTTTATGACTATATTTTTAGCGCCGTTTGACTAATCTTCACAAACGTTTCCAGGAGAAGTGCCCTGGTGATTCCAGTTGTTCATGGAAAGTTTTGGGGCAAATTGTCACGAGGGGGCTGAGAAAAACATGGGGTCAAAAAAAGTGTCATTTCCATGTTAATTTCCATGGAGAGTTTAAACACAACTAAAGCCTGCACAACTGGATGGAATTACACCAAATTTGGCAGAAAGGTAGCTCTTGGTCCGGAAAGAACCCGTCTTGTTGTTTGGTGTAAATCCATTCAATAGTTTTTGATTTATTAAAATAAATCAAAATTTGTACATATAGGGACGAGGGTCCTTTGTGACCCATACGCGGAGAGTCGCAGATCCACGCACCATAAGGAACGCTGTTATTGGCTGGTCGCTACCTGACTAGAAAGTTGCGGCCACCATTTTGTAGAGCGGGTCATGTCCCAGGGAATGATGTTTGATGACTAAATAGTATAGAAGGGGTCAGGGCAGTGGTACCCTGACCCCATGAATGCATTGTAGGAGTGTGTAAGGGACCATTTATGAGTATTAAAATGCTGCAAATTGTTTTTTTTTCCATGTGCAGGGACTCGCAAGTCCATAACGGCCCCCATCACGGCCCCCTGTGTAACGTCATGGTGGAGTAGCAAACCTTGCTGAAAAATAATAAAAAAATACACTCACACACCCACTCACAGACCCAGTCAGACACTCATGCACCCACTCACAGATACTCATGCACACACTCACTGTCTCAGAGACTGAGGCACCCACACACAGACCCACTCAGACACTCATGCACCCAGTCACTCACCCAGTCACATTCCCATACACCCACTCAAAGACTCACTCAGACACTCATGCTCTCAATCACAGACCCACTCAGACACCCACTGATAGACCCACTCAGACACTTATGCACCCTCTCACAGGCCCACTCAGACACTCACACACCCACTCACAGACCCACTCAGACATTCATGCACCCACTCACAGATCTACTCAGAGACTTATGCACCCACTCACAGACCCACGCATCCACTGACAGACCCACTCAGAGACGCACCCACTCACATACCCACTCAAAGTCTTATGCACCCACTCACACACCTACTCAGAGACTTGCGCACCCACTCACACACCCACTCAGAGACTCACAGACCCACTCACAGACCACTCAGAGACCCACTTAGATACTCATGCACCTAGTCACTCAGCCAGACATATTGTCTTGCACCCACTCAAACATCCACTCAGAGAATCATGCACCCACTCACAGACTCACTCAGACACTCATGCACCCACTCACTCACCCACTCAGATAGCCATACACCCACTCCGAGAGCTACTGAGACACTCATGCACCCACTCAGATACTCATGCACCCACTCACAGACCCAGTCAGACACTTCAATACCCACTCCCAGACCCACTCAGACACTGACACACCCCGTCATAGACCCACTGAGACAGTCATGCACCCACTCACAGACCCACTCAAATACTCATGCACCCAGTCATTCACCCAGTCATATTGTCAAGCACCCACTCACAGGCTCACTCAGAGGCTTATGCACCCCCTCAGAGACCTACTGAGAGACTCATGCACCACTCAGACACTTATGTAACCACTCACAGGCCCATGCATATTGTTATGCACCCACTGACAGACCCACTCAGAGACTCACGCACCCACTCACAGATCTACTCAGACATTCATGCACTCACTTAGTCACCCAGTAAGAGGCTCATGCAGCCACTGACAGACCCACTCAGACACTCATGCATCCACTCACAGACCCACTCATATTGTCATGCACCCACTCACAGTCCTACTCAGAGACTCATGCACCCACTCAGAGACCCACTCAGGCACTCACGCACCCACTCATATTCTCATGCACCCACTCACAGACCCACTCGGAGACTGATGCACCCACTCAGAAAGTGATGTTTGTACTCACAGACCCACTTGCAGACTTATGCACCCATTTACACACACACTTATTTACTCACAAAACTACTCACAGCGCCATTGTCACGTGCTTAGAGTCAAACTGAGTTATAAATCTTAAATGTGGTATTGTGCATTAAATTTGTGCTTTTGGTTTGCGGATCCGTGATGGAGTTGCAACTTCCAAATTTGTTTTTAAAAAAGGGATTTAAATTGAAAATTGTTTAGTGTTTGGTAATTGGGTGGCTCTTAGAAGAGCCTTTGGGTTTCTTCTGTGTATATGATTACTACACATAAAAGAGGATGCAGTCTTTCAAATTGTCAAGGAATATCCTGTTGCCTTTCTCAGAGAAATGTACTCTATCACTTCTATATATGTGCTCCACGTCAAAGCGCAGGTTGTTGTTGTAGATAGAGCCCATGTTGTTGTCTCTAAGGAATGCAGAAAGAGTTTTATTAACATGTTTCTTGACTTTTTCTATTTGTGGACAGAATTAATCTGACCATTTCCATTCCTGCCTTTGGCGAATGTTAGAGTACTATTGCACACAAAGTACTCCCCTGATTGTTAATCCGGGAAACCCGGACAACCTTAATAACTTAAATCTGAGTCAATGCTGGTGGAATGTCCCTATAGAAAGCTATGATAGATCTTCACCTACAGGTGAGGAAGGAGGCAACTCCTTTTGTTTTATATTCCCTCACACGCCCTAGTGGTGTCATGCTTCATCATCGGGACACCCTGACGCCTAAAAGTCAGGGTGGGCTCAACCATATCTCAGGGAGCGCTTAGAAGATTTTTGGGCCAGAGGGGATAAAGAGTAAAACTCCGCTGTCAGATCCCGGTTTCCCTTTATTCTTGGATCTGGCAGGGATATTAAAAAGATAAAGAAATAGGGTCCGGTGGGATATTATGGTCCTAGGACCCTACTGCCAACATGTTTCAGTCCACGTCTGCCCCGTAAAGGGTGCTGGACTTTCTTCAGGGCAAGAACTGTGACCCCCTGGAAAAACAAGAGGTATGGGAATTACCCTACACTCAATATATTTAAGGGCAGATAGCTGCTCCTTATTTAAACAACCAATTGATGCGTCGTCACTGCATCTGTAGAACGACATAAACAACAAAATTTCCACCATAGTATCATGAACTCATAGTCTGCAGGATTGTGTACCATGCAATTGTGCCACAAACCTCGTGAATATCCATTCTAATGGTGACACAGTCATGGACTATACTCTTAATTCGAGTGCGTGTTTCTTGTTTATTAAAGTGTCTCTATTGTACACTCATGTCTGTAGTTATACCCGTGTAGTGGCGGCAGCTTACCGCATCCTATATTCATACATTGCACTAGTGGGTGTAAAATTGGGTAAAACTCTCGTGTCAACCGCTCACATGCTCTCATACCATTAAAATATCGCCACTCCCATCACTCATCCCTTTCACTCCAATATCGCTCCTTACCCCAAATTGGGAGAGGTTCCACTTCTCGCTGGACCTCAATTTTTGGAGTAGCCCTGTAGTCAAACCCTGAAGTGGATGTAATGCATGGGTTGCGCAGGGCATATTGTTGCAACAAAGGTACTATGTCACAAAATGGCACTGTAGTTAATATAAGAACCGGGAGGACGAGAAATAAAAGAAAAAGAAAAGAACGTAAGTAAAAGTCAGGCCGTCCGCTGTTTAGAGCGGAAACGTGCCGATCCATACCTGCATCACGCTTTTTCGATAGGAGTTACTTACGCCATCAAGGGTCCTACCCCGCTGACCAATCTAATCGTATTAGGTCCCAGCCGCTTGGTGAACCGCTACACTGAACAACACTGTTTTTAAAGAGAACCTTATTTCCATACTTGAGTCGGTGCAACCTCTTCCGGTGCTGTGTGTTGACGTCACTACGTTTATCGTGAACTATCAACGTGGAGCGAACATGAGACACGTGTTGCTCCCTCACCCTAATGGTAATGGGAAATGTAGTTCCAGATCACTTGCTACCCTAATAGTCATGGAATATGTAGTTTGTGAATACGATGTCAGAATATACGAACCACTGGAAACTTTATTTAATCTGACACCAATCAATTTCCCTCTTATTAGAGTAAAGTACGATGGCCTTTAAGATATAAGCACGTATGTGCCGGTGCTGTATTCACTGTGTTAAGGTCTTTCAAATTCTTTTGTACACCTCGCATCTGTGTAAACATAATCCCACGTGACTCAGAGAGAACAATATAAGAGATTTTTCACGCCTCATGGTATGCTTATAGGGACTGTTACTACTCTCCCTAGTAATAGCTTTTATACAAAACTATATTACATATTTCCTCATTTCCCATGGAAAATAATTAACGTGGTAGGAGGAAGGGGAACCTGTCTGAAATAAACTTTATTCGTTTTATATTTTGACTTGTGTCCTAGTACTTGGCATAACCATTAGGTGCTACACATAGATCCGGTTATAGAAAACGCCCGACGGATTTCTAAAATACAGGGATTAAGTCTATGAATTAAAAGAACGTGATAGGGGAATCTAATGTCGCACTAGGTGCGTGTTATGTTACACGCTGACCTATCTATTCTTGTTGAGTTGATTCCACGGTATGGAATCATTCAATCCTGTAAGGTGGGTTTTGAGCCTATACACCCACCGCTGTTCGCTGTTCTAATAGGATTCTCGTGATGTCACCTTCCCCTTTTACCTTCTCAATCACTGTCCACCATAGGTCCATGTCAGTATGCTTCTTTTCAACATAGTGGGCTGTCAGTTTTGTTGCTGTGATTGCGCGTCTTATGGTACTTCTGTGTTCGCTAATGCGAACCTTCACTTTCTTCCTGTCATTCCCACATACATGAGATTGCATGGACATTTAATCAAGTAAATTACTTTTTCACTGTTGCAATTAGTGTGCGTGCGTTGTTCCCATGCGTGGTGCATACCAAGATCTACTTCCTTGGTGTGCTTGGTTAAAGGACACACCACGCACGATCCGCAAGGATAGTGGCCAGTAACTGGCTTTTGGTTCCAAAGTGTTGGCTGTTCATTTATTCTGGTTTTCCGGAAATCTGTGTGCACTAATGAGTCTCTAATGCTTCTATTTCTTCTAAATGAAAACATCGGTTTCTCAAACTTAAGTTTGTTGGAGGTCAAGACCGCCCATTTCTTGTTTATAATCCTCTTGATGTCATTAGAAGATGCATTAAACGTCGTTACACAGATCAGTTTCTCTTTCTCTTCTTTAGGAGTGGATTCCAATAGGGCCTCTCTTGGGGTGTTACGAGATCGTTTCTTTGCTCGTTCTATAATCTTCATGGGGTATGCTCTCTCCTCTAATTTACTCGACAAAATATCTGCTTCTACTTTGTAATCTTTAAGATCAGCACAGTTTCTGCGTATACGTAAAAACTGCCCCACCGGAAGGTTCTCTTTGAGGGCTCGTGGGTGAGCACTTCCGAAATGCAGCAGGCTATTTTTGTCAGTCGGTTTAGTGTAGAGTGAGCTATACAGAGCCCCTCTTTAGCTACAGATATTTACATCAAGAAAGGAGACTTGTTGTTCATTATGAGTCATGGTAAACCTCAAGTGCGGATTGAGTTGGTTTATCCAGATAAAAAGTCGTTCAAGGTGGCAATGTCACCTTCCCATATAACCAGGTTGTCATCTATATAGCGCCACCACTTTCTGATGTTATCAGAGTAGGGGTTAGGGGCCAGATATGTTGTTCTTCTACCTGGCCCACGTACAAACACGCTATACTGGGCGCGAACGTGCTGCCCATTGAAGTGCCATGTACCTGTAAAAACAGCTGATCCTCAAACCTGAAAAGTTTTCAGTGAGAGCGGCGCATCAATGTAATCACCCAGCTCACTGGTGCATCCCAGTTCCATTCCTCCTGTTCAAGGAGACTCTCTATGACCCTAATACTCTCTTCCTGTGGAATGCTCGTTTAGAGAGCTTCCACATCTAGACATACCAAGATGTTTTTGCAAGGGTCATACGTAACATCGGTTAAAAGATTAAGTAGATGTTTAGTATCCTGTACGTATGACCTGATGCGGGTTACTAGAGGACGGAGGAACCAGTCGGTATATTTCGAAAGGGGTTCCAGAAGGGAACCAATCCCGGACACAATGGGTCATCCAGGTGGTGGTGTTTTGCCCTTGTGGATCTTCGGTATCGTATAGAATACCGGTACCCGAGGATCTTCTGAATTCAGAAATTCGTGTTCTTTCTTGGTTATCCATTCCTGGACCAGTGCTTCGGAGGTTATGGTACTTATTGTCCTCTTAAGCCGTATTGTTGGATCTCTCATGATGGGTCTGTAATACTTAGTATCTGCCAGTAGACTCATGCATGCTGTTCTGTAAGCGGTGGAGCTTTGTATTACCGTTGCTCCCCCTTGTCTGCTGGTTTTATGACAATGTCAGTTCTCAAACTTAAAGATTTCAGGGCCTCTCTTTCTCTTTTGTTGAGGTTGTCAAACGTACCGGTCTTCATAGGTAAATCCTCAACCTCTTTTGATACACTTTCTCAAAGCTATAACTTCAGGGGGCATCACTGATGTAGGCGGGCAAAAATTCGATTTTAGACGTAGAGTGGTGTGGTTTTTATCCTCTGTCTGTAATTCTTTATTCATAAAGAATGTTTTTAATCGTATCTTCCGGAAGAATTCACTCAATTCACAGCGTAGTTGGAATTTATCTAGGTATGCGGTTGGCACGAACCCGAGGCCCTTATTCAGGACTATGGTTTCTTCAGTGCTCAAGCGATAGTCTGTAAGGTTGACCACTAGTCCCGCATTGTGCTTGTTCCTGCTATTGGCCCCTTCGTCATGCTGCGGGTGCTCACCGGTGCATTGCTGTCTTCCCATTGCACTTGCTTGTTGAAGTTGTTCTTTCTGCCGCGTCTGCCCCTTCTTCCACCCTGTCCTAAAAAACGGTTCTGATTGTAATTGGGTTGGAAGAATGGGCCTGATTAGTAATGTGGAGGTCCGTGGAAAGGTGGTTGTCCCTGGAATGGAACAGGACCAAATGGGCCAGGCCATTGGTACATCTGCGGGGGTTGATACCCTTGGTTATAGTTTTCCCGTCTCGGTCTCCTCGATCTACCTCTCCAACTCTTATTCGAACCATCACTTGACCAACCCTCATTTTCTGATTCCGAATTGCTTGAATCACCTGGTACGAAGAACCCGACTCTGAGTTCTCCTGGGTTTTGTAGTCTTCTCTTACGTACGGGTACACCTTTTCATGGGCAAATTTTTAAGGTCTTTTTGTAACTTGTTGACCTTACTTTGCATCAGAAAATCCTTGTATTCCCCTATCTCCTTATTTACTTCCTCTAGTTTTTTCTTAAAGAGTGTGATCTTTATTTCAGTCATCAGTGCGTCTTCGCTGGTTTTTATCTTGACAAAAATGGCTTCTGAAAGGCGCTTCGCCGTATTAATAATGAGGATCAACCAAACGCCTGTGCAGCGCCACGCGATTAGTGACCATTCTTTTTTAAAAAGTTGGTCATCCAAAAATATTCTCGGGGCATTGGTAACCAGGAGGCCTCTAGGTGCTGCATTGCCCCGTAGGTATTCCGTTAAAATAGCCCTGACTGCGTCTGAGTCCCTAGGCTTGGGGTACTCAGATGAAATTGCATCAGCTATTTTGGCTGGCCCTTCACTGTTACCAGACACTAATATTAGTCAAAACTTGAGTCAGGCACAAAATTGGGACGAACTGAAAGAACTTAAACGAGCCCAGATGAAGATCTTACTCCACGGGACTATTTTAACGGAATACCTACAGGGCAATGCAGCACCTAGAGGCCTCCTGGTTACCAATGCCCCGAGAATATTTTTGGATGACCAACTTTTTAAAAAAGAATGGTCACTAATCGCGTGGCGCTGCACACGCGATTGGTTGATCCTCATTATTAATACTGGCGAAGCGCCTTTCAGAAGCCATTTTTGTCAAGATAAAAACCAACGAAGACGCACTGATGACTGAAATAAAGATCACACTCTATAAGAAAAACTAGAGGAAGTAAATAAGGAGATAGGGGAACACAAGGATTTTCTGATGCAAAGTAAGGTCAACAAGTTACAAAAAGACCTTAAAAATTTGCCCATGAAAAGGTGTACCCGTACGTAAGAGAAGACTACAAAACCCAGGAGAACTCAGAGTCGGGTTCTTCGTACCAGGGTGATTCAAGCAATTCGGAATCAGAAAATGAGGGTTGGTCAAGTGATGGTTCGAATAAGAGTTGGAGAGGTAGATCGAGGAGACCGAGACGGGAAACTATAACCAAGGGTATCAACCCCCGCAGATGTACCAATGGCCTGGCCCATTTGGTCCTGTTCCATTCCAGGGACAACCACCTTTCCACGGACCTCCACATTATCAATCAGGCCCATTCTTCCAACCCAATTACAATCAGAACCGTTTTTAGGACAGGGTGGAAGAAGGGGCAGACGCGGCAGAAAGAACAACTTCAACAAGCAAGTGCAATGGGAAGACAGCAATGCACCGGTGAGCACCCGCAGCATGACGAAGGGGCCAATAGCAGGAACAAGCACAATGCGGGACTAGTGGTCAACCTTACAGACTATCGCTTGAGCACTGAAGAAACCATAGTCCTGAATAAGGGCCTCGGGTTCGTGCCAACCGCATACCTAGATAAATTCCAACTACGCTGTGAATTGAGTGAATTCTTCCGGAAGATACGATTAAAAACATTCTTTATGAATAAAGAATTACAGACAGAGGATAAAAACCACACCACTCTACGTCTAAAATCGAATTTTTGCCCGCCTACATCAGTGATGCCCCCTGAAGTTATAGCTTTCGAGGAAAGTGTATCAAAAGAGGTTGAGGATTTACCTATGAAGACCGGTACGTTTGACAACCTCAACAAAAGAGAAAGAGAGGCCCTGAAATCTTTAAGTTTGAGAACTGACATTGTCATAAAACCAGCAGACAAGGGGGGAGCAACGGTAATACAAAGCTCGCCGCTTACAGAACAGCATGCATGAGTCTACTGGCAGATACTAAGAATTACAGACCCATCATGAGAGATCCAACAATACGGCTTAAGAGGACAATAAGTACCATAACCTCCGAAGCACTGGTCCAGGAATGGATAACCAAGAAAGAACACGAATTTCTGAATTCAGAAGATCCTGGGTACCGGTATTCTATACGATACCGAAGATCCACAAGGGCAAAACACCACCACCTGGACGACCCATTGTGTCCGGGATTGGTTCCCTTCTGGAACCCCTTTCGAAATATACCGACTGGTTCCTCCGTCCTCTAGTAACCCGCATCAGGTCATACGTACAGGATACTAAACATCTACTTAATCTTTAACCGATGTTACGTATGACCCTTGCAAAAACATATTGGATATGTCTAGATGTGGAAGCTCTCTACACGAGCATTCCACAGAAAGAGAGTATTAGGGTCATAGAGAGTCTCCTTGAACAGGAGGAATGGAACTGGGATGCACCAGTGAGCTGGGTGATTACATTGATGCGTCTCGCTCTCACTGGAAAACTTTTTCAGGTTTGAGGATCAGCTGTTTTTACAGGTACATGGCACTTCAATGGGCAGCACGTTCGCGCCCAGTATAGCGTGTTTGTACGTGGGCCAGGTAGAAGAACAACATATCTGGCCCCCTAACCCCTACTCTGATAACATCAGAAAGTGGTGGCGCTATATAGATGACAACCTGGTTATATGGGAAGGTGACATTGCCACCTTGAACAACTTTTTTATCTGGATAAACCAACTCAATCCGCACTTGAGGTTTACCATGACTCATAATGAACAACAAGTCTCCTTTCTTGATGTAAATATCTGTGCTAAAGAGGGGGCTCTGTATAGCTCACTCTACACAAAACCGACTGACAAAAATAGCCTGCTGCATTTCGGAAGTGCTCACCCACGAGCCCTCAAAGAGAACCTTCCGGTGGGGCAGTTTTTACGTATACGCAGAAACTGTGCTGATCTTAAAGATTACAAAGTAGAAGCAGATATTTTGTCGAGTAAATTAGAGGAGAGAGCATACCCCATGAAGATTATAGAACGAGCAAAGAAATGATCTCGTAACACCCCAAGAGAGGCTCTATTGGAATCCACTCCTAAAGAAGAGAAAGAGAAACTGATCTGTGTAACGACGTTTAATGCATCTTCTAATGACATCAAGAGGATTATAAACAAGAAATGGGCGGTCTTGACCTCCAACAAACTTAAGTTTGAGAAACCGATGTTTTCATTTAGAAGAAATAGAAGCATTAGAGACTCTTTAGTGCACACAGATTTCTGGAAAACCAGAACAAATGAACAGCCAACACTTTGGAACCAAAAGCCAGTTACTGGCCACTATCCTTGCGGATCGTGCGTGGTGTGTCCCTTAACCAAGCACACCAAGGAAGTAGATCTTGGTATGCACCACGCATGGGAACAACGCACGCACACTAATTGCAACAGTGAAAAAGTAATTTACTTGATTAAATGTCCATGCAATCTCATGTATGTGGGAATGACAGGAAGAAAGTGAAGGTTCGCATTAGCGAACACAGAAGTACCATAAGACGCGCAATCACAGCAACAAAACTGACAGCCCACTATGTTGAAAAGAAGCATACTGACATGGACCTATGGTGGACAGTGATTGAGAAGGTAAAAGGGGAAGGTGACATCACGAGAATCCTATTAGAACGCGAACAGCGGTGGGTGTATAGGCTCAAAACCCACCTTACAGGATTGAATGATTCCATACCGTGGAATCAACTCAACAAGAATAGATAGGTCAGCGTGTAACATAACACGCACCTAGTGCGACATTAGATTCCCTATCACGTTCTTTTAATTCATAGACTTAATCCCTGTATTTTAGAAATCCGTCGGGCGTTTTCTATAACCGGATCTATGTGTAGCACCTAATGGTTATGCCAAGTACTAGGACACAAGTCAAAATATAAAACAAATATAAAGTTTATTTCAGACAGGTTCCCCTTCCTCCTACCGCGTTAATTATTTTCCATGGGAAATGAGGAAATATGTAATATGGTTTTGTATAAAAGCTATTACTAGGGAGAGTAGTAACAGTCCCTATAAGCATACCATGAGGCGTGAAAAATCTCTTATATTGTTCTCTCTGAGTCACGTGGGATTATGTTTACACAGATGCGAGGTGTACAAAAGAATTTGAAAGACCTTAACACAGTGAATACAGCACCGGCACATATGTGCTTATATCTTAAAGGCCATCGTACTTTACTCTAATAAGAGGGAAATTGATTGGTGTCAGATTAAATAAAGTTTCCAGTGGTTCGTATATTCTGACATCGTATTCACAAACTACATATTCCATGACTATTAGGGTAGCAAGTGATCAGGAACTACATTTCCCATGACCATTAGGGTGAGGGAGCAACACGTGTCTCATGTTCGCTCCACGTTGATAGTTCACGATAAACGTAGTGACGTCAACACACAGCACCGGAAGAGGTTGCACCGACTCAAGTATGGAAATAAGGTTCTCTTTAAAAACAGAGTTGTTCAGTGTAGCGGTTCACTAAGCGGCTGGGACCTAATACGATTAGATTGGTCAGCGGGGTAGGACCCTTGATGGCGTAAGTAACTCCTATCGAAAAGCGTGATGCAGGTATGGATCGGCACGTTTCCGCTCTAAACAGCGCGACGGCCTGACTTTACTTACGTTCTTCTTTTCTTTTATTTCTCGTCCTCCCGGTTCTTATATTAACTACGGTGCCATTTTGTGACATGGTACCTTGTTGCAACAATATGCCCTGCGCAACCCATGCATTACATCCACTTCAGGGTTTGACTACAGGGCTACTCCAAAAATTGAGGTCCAGCGAGAAGTGGAACCTCTCCCAATTTGGGGTAAGGAGCGATATTGGAGTGAAAGGGATGAGTGATGGGAGTGGCGATATTTTAATGGTATGAGAGCATGTGAGCGGTTGACACGAGAGTTTTACCCAATTTACACCCACTAGTGCAATGTATGAATATAGGATGCGGTAAGCTGCCGCCACTACACGGGTATAACACAGACATGAGTGTACAATAGAGACACTTTAATAAACAAGAAACACGCACTCGAATTAAGAGTATAGTCCATGACTGTGTCACCATTAGAATGGATATTCACGAGGTTTGTGGCACAATTGCATGGTACACAATCCTGCAGACTATGAGTTCATGATACTATGGTGGAAATTTTGTTGTTTATGTCGTTCTACAGATGCAGTGACGACGCATCAATTGGTTGTTTAAATAAGGAGCAGCTATCTGCCCTTAAATATATTGAGTGTAGGGTAATTCCCATACCTCTTGTTTTTCCAGGGGTCACAGTTCTTGCCCTGAAGAAAGTCCAGCACCCTTACGGGGCAGACGTGGACTGAAACATGTTGGCAGTAGGGTCCTAGGACCATAATATCCCACTGGACCCTATTTCTTTATCTTTTTAATATCCCTGCCAGATCCAAGAATAAAGGGAAACCGGGATCTGACAGAGGAGTTTTACTCTTTATCCCCCTCTGGCCCAAAAATCTTCTAAGCGCTCCCTGAGATATGGTTGAGCCCACCCTGACTTTTAGGCGTCAGGGTGTCCCGATGATGAAGCATGACACCACTAGGGTGTGTGAGGGAATATAAAACAAAAGGAGTTGCCTCCTTCCTCACCCGTAGGTGAAGATCTATCATAGCTTTCTATAGGGACATTCCACCAGCATTGACTCAGATTTAAGTTATTAAGGTTGTCCGGGTTTCCCGGATTAACAATCAGGGGAGTACTTTGTGTGCAATAGTGTTAATACACGGGAGGGTGCACTCCCTCGCGAGTTCCTCTCAGCCCTTCAAGGAGTGAGAAGTATCTCACTCTGTTAGTGATAGTAGAATGTTAGAGTACACCAAGGCAGTACGAGGGAAAAGTGTAATTAATTGTCCAAAGGTCTCCTTCATTGCGATTTCCAACCCTACCCCAATAAGAGTGCCTTGGTTATTTTCACCACAGTGCACAGTTAAGAGGTCTGGATATTGGCAATCTGCTGTACTCTCAATCAAAGGAAGCAATTGCTGCCACTTTAATCCTCTCTGGCCAATCCAAGTAATTTCCACATTAGGCAAATCCAAGTCCCTGTCAATGCCACTCTTTCTATGAGCCTCTCTGGCCCAAAAGACTTAGGGGTCGATTCCGATTCGGGCCGGAAAAAGCACCGACCGACTCGGAGCCGGAATTTATTCCGACCGACACGTACCTGTGGCGCCCGACACGCCAAGTACGATGCAAGGCGTGCAAAATCCGACCGACACGTACTGAACCCAAGCCGAACGACCGAGCCGCACGGAAAACAGCAATCCGGCCGGAAAAACACGCGAATCGAACTGACCGACACGCACCCGGAACAAATCCAACCGAAACGTACACGCGAACTCCAAACCGCTAAGTACGATGCAAGGCGCGAAAACCACGACCGAGTCGAACGGAGGACAAGCCTTACGACCGACACGCATACAAAACCGAGCCGAAGTAACACAAAACACTGCGACCGACGCGTACGCAGCATAGAAAACTGCACAAACACAGCGTGAACGAAACGGAGAAGACCGTACGAGACAAATGCAGGGTCCGACTCGGTCACAAGAACGTTTCCAACATGCACAGAAAGTACTAAGGAAAAATACACAAAAAAGGCCAAACAAGCAATTACAAAGCCAATAAATACTGGGGGTGGGGACAGAGAACAAAGACACACCCACAACTCCACCCATATAAAGGACACAAATCCCAACCATGATCCTTTGCAAATGCTATTCTACTGCCAGCACTCAACAGACAGCAACCACACACCCACAGCTCATCCCTCACACAAGCCACACACCATCAGCACACCAACAAATAGCTACCTCACATACACCCAGCAAAACACACACTCACACACCCTCACCTGCACACCAACACACACATCACTCACCATCACCACCCATCACCATGCCCCCCAAGAAGAATCACAAGTTCCTAGATTGTGAATTGGAAGTCCTGGTAGACGAGATCCTCAGGGTAGAGCCACAGCTGTTTGGCACACTGGTCCAACAGACACCCATCTCCCAGAAAACCAAGATGTGGGAGAGGATCATCAACAGGGTGAACGTACAATCACCATGTCTGCGCACAAAGACTGACATCCAGAACAGGTGGTATGACGTGCGCAGGAGGGTACGGGAGCTGCTCAAGAAGGACTACCTCCTGAGCCAATACACCGGCAGTGGCCCTCCTGCCAAGCCAGTATACCTCAGGCCCTGGGAGGAGAAGGTGCGGGCCATCCTTCCGCCAGTGAGCGTCTATGGACTAGAGAACATCCCAGAGCCTGGTGAGTACACAACAAATGTACACAATATTCTGCCACAATACACACACACATCACTGTCAAGGGGAGAGTCAAACCATGCACTCATAGCAATTACACAGCAACCAGAACAGAATCATCCCAAAATGTGTATGTCAGTCAGATAAACACAACACATGCCATCTCAAAGTTACATTTAACCGTGTCATCACATGTACAAACACAACTACAACTACAGCTAGGCAGTGGCACAAATAGAACTAACAAACACATCCAGACATGTAGCCACCACTACAACACCAACACACAGTGAAGACCACTGAAAGGAAGGAATTCTGTGTATGCTGGGCAAGTCAGTGTAGCCAATAGCATCATGGGAGTCGTAGTCACACATATTGCTCACCCCCACAACTGTCCCATCAACACCACCATGAACCATGCGCACATCACAGGGAGTGGAAAAGGACTCACAAGATGGCTGACACTGGCTACTGCTGTGGGGAGCACAAGGCCCTGCTGACAACTGTGCAACAACCAACAGCAGGACACCACTGACTGACATCCTGAGAGACAACTTCCACTCCCTGCAATGGAAGCACGTTCCATGGTGGGATATCTGGCTGGGTGGGAAGGAGGACTCGCAGCACTGACCATAGTCACAAGCACCTCCCCTCACACACCCCTCAACACAAACTCCACAGAACCCACCTGGGAGAATGCAATGCCTCACATCCTAACTCAAGATCCCACAAAGAACCACCACCCTGGGTTATGTTGTGTGAAGCACAGGGACACTCCTGGGACTTTTAGCCAAACAACTGCCAGGACAACACTCCCAGCCATCCTGTCAGCACAGGCAGCCCACCCCACAGGGAAGCAGAGTCAAAAGGAAGGAAGCATGGGCATGCTGGGAAGGGGGGTGGAGGCAATAGCATGATGGGAGTAGTAGGCACAGATATTGCTCAGCCTCACAACTGGCCCATCAACACCACCCTGAACCATGCTCACATCACAGGGAGTGGATAAGGACTGACAAGATGGCTGACACTGGCTACTGCTGTGGGGAGCACAAGGCCCTGCTGGGAACTGTGCACCAACAAACAGCACAACACCACTGCCTGACATCCTGAAAGCCAACTTGCACTCTCTGCAATGCAAGCACGTTCCATGGTGGGATATCTGGCTGGGTGGGAAGGAGGACTCGCAGCACTGACCATAGTCACAAGCACCTCCCCTCACACACCCCCTCAACACAAACTCCACAGAACCCACCTGGGAGAATGCAATGCCTCACATCCTAACTCAAGATCCCACAAAGAACCACCACCCTGGGTTATGTTGTGTGAAGCACAGGGACACTCCTGGGACTTTTAGCCAAACAACTGCCAGGACAACACTCCCAGCCATCCTGTCAGCACAGGCAGCCCACCCCACAGGGAAGCAGAGTCAAAGGAAGGAAGCATGGGCATGCTGGGAAGGGGGTGGAGGCAATAGCATGATGGGAGTCGTAGGCACAGCTCTACATCCCCCACCACATGGCCCAGCAAGCTCACACTCACGCATGCACATCCCACAGAGAGTGGAAAGGCCCATCAAAGATGTCTGACACTGTTGCTGTGTCGTGGGGAGCACAAGGGCATGCTGGGAACTGCACACCAACCAACAGCAGACCACCACTGTCAGCCATCTTGCCATTGCTCTCACACCCACACACACTGAACTCCCCACAAAAGCAAGTAAGTATGGGAATGCTGGGAAGTGGGGTGGAGGCAATAGCATGATGGGAGTCATAGTCACAGACATAGCTCACCCCCACAACTGTCCCATCAACACCACCCTGAACCGTGCTCACATCACAGGGAGTGGATAAGAACTGACAAGATGGCTGACACTGGCTACTGCTGTGGGGAGCACAAGGCCCTGCTGGGAACTGTGCACCAACAAACAGCACAACACCACTGCCTGACATCCTGAAAGCCAACTTGCACTCTCTGCAATGCAAGCACGTTCCATGGTGGGATATCTGGCTGGGTGGGAAGGAGGACTCGCAGCACTGACCATAGTCACAAGCACCTCCCCTCACACACCCTCAACACATACTCCACATAACCCACCTGGGAGAATGCAATGCCTCACATCCTAACTCAGGATCCCACAAAGAACCTCCACCCTGGGTTATGTTGTGTGAAGCACAGGGACACTCTTTGGACTTTTAGCCAAACAACTGCCAGGACAACACTCCCAGCCATCCTGTCAGCACAGGCAGCCCACCCCACAGGGAAGCAGAGTCAAAAGGAAGGAAGCATGGGCATGCTGGGAAGGGGGGTGGAGGCAATAGCATGATGGGAGTAGTAGGCACAGATATTGCTCAGCCTCACAACTGTCCCATCAACACCACCCTGAACCATGCAGCACCAGCAGGACCACCAGCTGCACCCCCTGCACCCACACCTCCAACGACTGTCACCACAAATACCATCCCTGCCGACATGGACAGAACAAGGAGCACCACCAGCACAGGGACCCTGGACCAACGTGGGGCCATGGACACCACCACCACCACCAACCCCCAAGGGGGACCAGGGTCATCTGTGCATGCCACTGCATGCACTGCACATGTCGGCAGGGGTGGTGGGAGGGGTGGGAGACAGAGGTCGCTGCTTGCAGAGGTTGCTGGTGTGCATGATGACCCACAACTGGTACGCATAGCCGATGCATACCAGTCCAGCACCGGAGATCTCAGCCAGGTAGTGGGGCTCCTCAGAGACATGAAAAAGCAGCAGGCTGCCCGTCATGCCCGATTGGACTCACACATGTCCTGCGTGGAGTCCAAGTGGGACGCACTGCAAGAGATGACGGCGGTGCACAGGGACATATTACAATGCCTCCGCCAGATGAACAGCAACCAGTCCACACCTCCCTGTGTGCCAACAACATCTGGTGCTGAACAAACTGCAACTGCCACAGGGAGGGAGGATGACTCTGGCAGAGAGTCCCCTGCACCGCAGCAGCCTGTACTTGAGGGGCCCCCCAAAGAAGAGGGGTCGTCCGAGGAGGGGCAAGTGAGAGGCTGATGGCCAAGTGCAACCCCAGGAAGCCTGAACCTGTTCTGGATGTTCACCTTTGTGCACAAACTGTTCACCCTGTTGACGGCAACACAACTCCCACACATGACATGGGGAGTACAAGTTGGACCAATGTCTCAGACAACTGTGGCCCCGATACTGGGGATTTTGTCTACCAGGACTTTCAATTCACCTAGGAACTTCTGATTGCAATATATATGTACAGCACTAACCATCCTATGCACTATTCACACAAATGTATCACAATAAACACACTAATACACCATACTTGCCTCTGTTGTGATTCCAACGTGGGTGCTGTCATGGGGATGATGAACTGCAAAATTACACTGTGTATGCGAACTGCAACAGCAAGTACAACACAGGCATGTGAGTTAAGGCAACGTGACACATATGAGGGAGACACACCACCAGGGCTACACAACACATACACACCTAGGCCATCTGACTCATTGCCTACACTGATGTTGCCAGGGAAGACGGTGCAATGCACAGACACCACACCTATTCCCAGTTGTAGTCAAGTAGCCCACAGGTGCAGTAAGCAAATGGCAGTCAAATGTGTGACCACAGACAACGCACATCACAAAGTGAAGCACAGGTTTATTACACAGTTGCAACATGTCGTAACCACTACAGATGCAAGGTAATCCCACCTGGCAGCGGGCACACAGTCAACAACTGTAGAAGGAAGGAAGTCCATGGGTGTGGCGCACATCACCTGTAGGGACACAACAGCTACCACCCTGGAAGTACAATCACGTCGTCGGTGGACACAGTTGACCAAACGAATCTGAAAGTACCCTGTGAAGGACAGAAATGACACACAGTCAAAAGCAATGGAGAACAGGACAGAACAGCAAAACTCATGCACAATACATGTTACAAGATACCCACCCAGAACCAAGTTAGCATGTCAACACTGTTGGGGGAGGACAGACCACCTGTAAGCACACATCGCTACACACATCCAGTCAAGTAGCCCATGGACACACTCCAACAGCACCAGAGCACCACCTACACATATCATGCCAACTCACATCATTGACATGACACCTCAGGATACTCACATTCAGCTAAAGAAGTTGGTGATGAGCTGTGTGCGGACATCACCCTCATCATCATCATCATCACTGGCATCGTGGTCCAGGCCAGGATCCTCCACAGGTGGCGGATGTTGGTCATTGTCATCCTGGATGAGAGGCAACTCCTTCCGCACTGCCAGGTTGTGGAGCATGCAGCAGACGATGATAATCTTGCACACCTTCGCTGGGGCATATGGGAGGGACCCTCCTGTCTTGTCCAGGCAGCAGAAGCGGCTCTTCAGGAGACCAAATGTCCGCTCAATCACTCTCCTGGTCCGACCATGTGCCTCATTGTAGCGCATCTGGGCTGGTGTCACAGGGTTCCTGAGGGGTGTCAGCAACCACGGCATGTTGGGGTATCCCGAGTCACCTACAGACAGACAAGTGCACATTAGCTGACTTGGAAAAGTGGGCGGAATACTACAGATCAGATCACACACAATGGCACAAAGTCAGTACACACCGACAAGCCAGGCACGCTGGTTCTGCATCTGTGCCATCATCCTGGGGATGCGACTACTCCTCATCACAAAGGCATTGTGTGCTGAACCAGGGAAACGGGCACACACGTGTGTGATGAGTCATATCTGCAAGACACACCACCAGTGCATTGACCGAGTGGTAGTGCTTGCGGTTATGGTAGGCCTGCTCCTGGGCCTGTGGTGGTACCAAAGCCACATGTGTCCCATCAATGGAGCCAATGACATGCGGCATCCTCCCCAGGGCATAGAAGTCACTCTTCACGTCAGTGAGTCGTTGCAGTCTAGGGAAATAGATGTACCGGTTCAGGAATAGCAACATTGCCTCCAAAACATCGCGGAGCACACGGCTCAACATGGTCTGTGACATCCCACCAGCAGTCGCCACAGTATGTTGGAAGGTACCGGTGGCAAAGAAGTGTAGGGCTGCCATCACCTTCACCTTGGGGGTCAGCGCTGTAGGATACGGCCGGCCAGGCTGCAAATGTGGGGCCAACTGCACTGCCAAATCCTCAATCAGCTGCCTGGTGAAGCGGTACCGTCGGATGCTGTCCCGTTCCACCATCGTTGCCAGGTCTGGGAATGGTCTATGGACAGCAGGAGCCCTGCAGTGCACCCCACATATGCGGCATTGAACACACTCAATATCACAACATACATCATTATGAGGCACAACTACATGAAGCGTGCAGTTCCGTAAGGACATGTATGGTACATACATGGCCAACATCTGTCATCACGGTTCAACAAGTGGCATCAATAAGTCCCAGGTTGGCCCATTGGATATCATGAGGCTGTGTCACAGTTCCCATCTCCTGCTGTCGTGTCACAATCACCCCCCACAGTGACATGTGAGGACAGATGTGCCCCAGGCATCACAGCTCAACGACAGGTACATTCCCAGGGACCCTGTATTGCCACATGGACACTGGCATTACATGGAGTATCATGTATACACCACAGCAAAACAACCATGACCCCCACAGGTAGTGGTCCCACTTGCCACTGCAGGACAGACATGGACGACTGTGACACACACACGCACAACATCAAAGTCCATGCACACACAACGTGGATGTGGAGACTGTCTCCCATTGTGCACATGAAATCAGAGACATTGTAAACACTACATGCACACAGACTGTGGAGGACCATCACTATTGTGCCACTGGGACACCCTGGCTCAAACATACCGTCCCACATGGGACTCACAGGGTATGTGACATGACATACACATACACCACCGTGAAATGTGACCATGGCACATGCACAGATATGAACAGTTGCACATCACAGTGGTCATGTACACGTAACACCCAGGATCCTGTCCCCATGAACACGTGCACAGCCTGGGGGTGGCTGCCCCCAGGTGACACCCACAGGACAACATGTACACCAACATACACACAATAGGAAATGCAGCCTTACATGCCTTATGATACAGTTTGGACAGGCTGTCGTGTTGTAGGTGTGCCCCTCACTCCCTGGGAGCTATCTGTGGCTGGCATATGTCCATCTGAGACAGGCATGGTGACATATGCCAGTCACTTGTACAGGGATGCGTTGAACAGCAATGGACCGATCGGTGCCCCGGCCGGCCCATTGCATTCAATGTGTGCGGGTACGCGTTGTACCCTGTACGCGTTGTAACCGCAATGGACCGATCGGTGCCCCGGCCGGCCCAATGCATTCAATGTGTGCGGGTACGCGTTGTACCCCTGTACGCGTTGTACCGCAATGGACCGATCGGTGCCCTCGGCCGGCCCATTGCATTCAATGTGTGCGGGTACGCGTTGTACCCCTGTACGCAGTATGTACCGCAATGGACCGATCGGTGCCCCGGCCGGCCCATTGCATTCAATGTGTGCGGGTACACGTTGTACCCCTGCACGCGTTGAACAGCAATGGACCGATCGGTGCCCCGGCCGCCCATTGCATTCAATGTGTGCGGGTACGCGTTGTACCCCTGTACGCGTTGAACAGCAATGGACCGATCGGTGCGCCCGGCCGGCCCATTGCATTCAATGTGCGGGTACGCGTTGTACCTCTGTATGCATGTACCGCAATGGACCGATCGGTGCCCCGGCCGGCCCATTGCATTCAATGTGTGCGGGCACGCGTTGTACCCCTGTACGCGTTGAACAGCAATGGACCGATCGGTGCCCCCGGCCGGCCCATTGCATTCAATGTGTGCGGGTACGCGTTGTACCACTGTACGCGTTGTACCGCAATGGACCGATCGGTGCCCCCGGCCGGCTCATTGCATTCAATGTGTGCGGGTACGCGTTGTACCCCTGTACGCGTTGTACCGCAATGGACCGATCGGTGCCCCCGGCAGGCTCATTGCATTCAATGTGTGCGGGTACGCGTTGTACCCCTGTACGCGTTGAACAGCAATGGACCGATCGGTGCGCCCGGCCGGCCCATTGCATTCAATGTGTGCGGTGCACGCGTTGTACCCCTGTACGCGTTGTACCGCAATGGACCGATCGGTGCCCCGGCCGGCCCATTGCATTCAATGTGCGCGGTACGCATTGTACCCATGTACGCGTTGAACAGCAATGGACCGATCGGTGCCCCGGCCGGCCCATTGCATTCAATGTGTGCGGGTACGCGTTGTACCCCTGTACGCGTTGAACAGCAATGGACCGATCGGTGCGTCCGGCCGGCCCATTGCATTCAATGTGCGGGTACGCGTTGTACCCTGTACGCGTTGTACCGCAATGGACCGATCGGTGCCCCGGCCGGCCCATTGCATTCAATGTGTGCGGGTACGCGTTGTACCCCTGTACGCGTTGAACAGCAATGGACCGATCGGTGCGCACCCATTGACAATGGCTTAGCCTGGCAACGGACGCGTTTTCGAAATTCGAACGAGTCGGTTGCTGGAAATTCAGTTGGTCACCCACAACAATGTTGCAAAATCATGTATGTCATGAAGTTGAAGATTTGAAGGATGCTGTGGGCGTGTATTGGTGCTGCTATTCCATGGATTGGCCAGATTCAGAAGATGCAAACGACTTGGACCTATCACTTTGGACACATGGGACAGTATCTGCCTCTCCAGCACATATATATTGCTGGCTGTTCCCCTGAGAGCTCACTTGCCTGCACTACATGCTCCAGGACGACATCTGCCACTGCACTGCTGCTGTCTCTGCCCCCTCTGGACCCTGCAATGGCACGTACTGTGGAGAGAGCCCCAGCCTTCAGCCTTGAGGAGAACCAGGCCCTGCTGGACAGCCTACTTCCACAGTACAGCAAGCTGTATGGGACACCAGGGGAGCAGGTGAGTGTTCTGTGCACTGCCTTTCTGAATGTGCATTTTGTCTGACTAGCAAGGCTGAAAGTCTGCACGCCACTGGCTAGCAGGCTCACTGAGTAGTTGTCACCCCCATAGTGTGTAGTGACATGCACTGGACAGGTATGGTGCAGTGACAGTGCATTTGAACAAGGTTTTACTTCCCATGCAATGATACCATGTAGTGACTTCTGGCAAACTGTCCATGGGCAGCGTTGCACTGCCTGTGTACATCATGTGCCCCTGTGATTGAGACATGTATATACAACTGTGTCATGCACGGTAATGTTGCATGTGTAGTAATGGCCTTTTCACTTTGTCATCCTGACAGGTTAATGCCCATCGGAAGCAGGAGATCTGGAAGGACATCGTCCGGGCTGTCCGGTCCATGGGGTCTACAAGCGCCGGATCCGCAACTGCCAGAAGAGGTGGCAGGACCTTCGGGGCTGGACCCGGAGGATTGCACGGGTCCAGCTGAAGCTGTCGCCTCCTCGCAGGAGGGGCGGAACACGGACCCTGACCCCCACATGCTCCAGATCCTGGCGGTGGTGTTTCCAGACCTGGATGGGCAGCTGAAGGCCAGACAGCAGCAAGGAGGGGGTGAGTCAAAGACTGCACTGTGAACTCTGTATTACATGCTATGTGCCCTCCTCTGGCCTGGTTAAACTGCCACAGTACAGCAGTCATGTTGTCCAGGAGCCATGTCCCTCTATTGTGCACTGCCCACTCCTCATCTGATACCCAGGTGTGGCCCTTACATTCAGGGAATTGTGTCACTTGGGACTGTGTCCTTGCAGTTTGCTTCACTCAAGGTGGGGGACAGCATCTGTTTCCCTAACTCTGTTGTGGGCATCATGGGTGGGTCCATTGTTCACACAACGCCTGTGTTCAGACATGTAATCTGTGTGTTGCTTTGATATGCGGTCCACTTGCTGAGCTGAGCCACCACATGTGCCTGGGGTATCTGGCACACACCCATGCAGCGGGTGGGAACAATGTTTGGGCCCCAGGAGTGTGCAGATTACGTGTGTCACACATACATAGCCAGCTATCCACTGTCCAGGGCTCATCCCTCATTCATGTGGGGCAGGACAGTCATGCCTACTCCAGCCCATCCAATACACCTGTACTCCCACTCCCGTGTATCAGCTGACACATTGTGCGCAGTGATTTGACCCCTCAGGTGTCTGCCTCTGTGTCAGTGTGCTGTGGATTTGTTGCCAGGACTGCTGGGGTGTTTCTCGGTAGGGGCTCAGCATGCCACTGGAGATGTGACCATAGGAGACGATACTTGTGTGTCACATAGGTGTTTGATCAGCTGCCCGTGCAGACTGGGGTATGCGAATGTGAAGTTCAGGCAGCTGTTTCCCATTCACAGCAGATTGTGAGGGGCTCAGGTTCAGAGGGTAGTGTCACAGGTCTCCCATATGTCCAATCGGTATGACCTGGACAGATGAGGGTTAAGATGATGTGTTGTGTGGGGGATGTACATGTGCACTTGTGCAGCTCCAGGACTTGCATTCCCCATGACCTACTATTGTGACACAGTGCAGAGTGTTGTTGTCTGGCTGCCAAGTCATACATCACTGAGACAGTGATGTATGACTTAGCAGTCATGCCTCCGCCATGGCATGTGTCTACTTATTGGTGATCCTGCAGGGGAGTGACATGTGCTACATGCACACCATTGTGGCGATGGCTATCAGGACATGGGTGCATCATGGTGTCTGTCGCTGGTATGCATCACATGCATTTCCTATTTGACTCTGGGCATCCCTTTCATCCGGAAACCTGTACTGACTCAGTGGCAAGAGTTGTGATGTGTGCATGTCCACATGCTACACCGTGTCCTCTGCACTGTCCAACTACTGTGTAGGTGGTGCATGTGTCCACACTGGGGTGTTGCTATCCAACAGACACCAGACAGATGGGTGCAAGGCCATGTGGGATGTGAGTGCCATGGTTGGCATCAGACTGACAATTGGCTTCTCCTGTTCAGTTAGGGCACTTTTAGCAATGTTCAACTAATGATGCCAGGGCTTGCTCTGTAATGTGCTGTGCTCACAGTGGTGTGTGCGTTTGGTGCAGGTGACTGATGTCTGTCTGTTTCCCCATTGTTTGCAGATACATCCACGGCCACGGAAGGGGACAGCTCCACAGACCAGGAGGAGCCGGAGAGCCAGACTGGGTCAGCAGCCGAGGAGTGGTCGGAGGGACCCAGTGGCACGGAGGGTGAGGGGAGCCACACCGAGGAGTCCTCAGCACCATCCACCTCAGCTGAGGACCACAGCAGCTCGGAGGATGACTCCCTTATGGAGGCGGGTGTCAGCAGCCACCACACCCCAGCTAGTGTTGCTGTCCCCGTCACCACCAGCACCACCACCGCCCTCCCATCGGCTCCCATTCCCCAGGTCCGTGGAGGCTCCCATGTTCGGGAGCGTGTCTCCTTTGGGCCAGGCACCGCACCCCTGCCCCTGTGTCCCCTGCTGCCCTGAGTGAGGAGTCTGTGTACCTCCTTCGCCAGCTCCATGTAGGGCAGACAGCCATGCTGAGTGTCCTCCATGCGCACACCGCTCTGTTGACTCAGCTGGTGTCGTTCATGGAGGGCATCTCATCGGGCATGTCTGACCTACAGAGGGGCAATAGGTCCATGGACTCCTCTCTGATGGCAGCAGTGTCCTCCTCAGACAGTCCCTCACCCCTCCTGCCTCTGCTCTATCCACACTCCCCAGCACCTTACCCGTCCCAAGCACACACACACCGGCACAGGCACACACCAGCACACACACGTCCAGCACACAGACACACACGCCACAAACAAAACGCACACGCACGCACAGTCAGGGGACTGAAACCAGACTCACAGGGGATGGGGCCCTGGAACACACACATGCATCCACGAGCACTGCGCAGTCCTCAGTTGCCTCTCCCTCCAAAGCACCCTCCCTTGCCTCACCTGCAACCCCAAAGACCCAGCGGCTCTTCCTCAGTGACCTCGGCCTCTTCCCTCCGATCCAGCTGATACAGCATTCAGGGGAAGAGGAAGCCCACCCACACGGAGCAGAGTGCCCCTCGCCCCCGGACACCCTCCCCCAGGCGCAGACAGACTGAGGCCCCCACCTGCAAGTCCCCCGGAGTCGTAAGAGCAAGACCCCGCCGCCGCCCTGCAGCTCAGGCACCAGGTCTCCTTCCTCCATCCCTCAGGCCCCCACTCCACAGGTGCCCCCACCACACCCTGCCCCAGGTTCCCCCACCCACAGATATACCATCCCCAAGAGGATCCGGCCTTCTCCCCTGCCACTTGCTCTCCCGGCACCACACACCCCCGCTGCGCTTGTCTGTGCCACTGATGTGGTGAGGGTGTCCTCCCCCTCTGTCCAGCCCACCTTGCCTGTTCCCCATTCTCCTCCCCTGGTGGTAGGCACTGCAGTGGAGTCCACTACCACCCTGTCTGACTTGGGCACTGCAGTGGCGGACCTGTCCACTCCATCTGCAGGGTCTACTGCAGTCGTGCCGGCACCCACAACATCTGAGTCATGCCCCCAGTTGTGCCGGCACACACCATGTCAGACACCTCCACTGCAGTTGTCAGTGGCTCTCCAGCACCCACCACCCCTTCCCTGCCTCCTCCTGGTGAGCCCTGATCCTGTCCCTGCAGTGCCTGGCCTGCCCCCTGGTTGCCCCTCCTAGTGGATTGTCCCTGGTTTTGTGCAGTGCAGGCATGCGTAGGGTGACATCTGCCACTGTCACCCTGTTTGGACTTTGACAATGGACTGGCCATTGGCCTTTGTGTTTTTTCTGGACTTTCACTTTTAAACACATATGCTGAATAAAGCAACTTTCTGTTCTCTAGTGCTTATGCTTCTGATGTACATGTTGTTGATGATGCTAACCATGCCCTTGCTGCAGTGATGGTGATATTTGGTCTCATGATAATGAAGTGTTACTGTGCAGGAACCCATGTGGTCCAGGGGGAATGTGTCCTATCCTGTGGTTTATCCATGTCATCCATAACAGCATCTGAGGGTGTCATGTGTTCAGTATTTGGCAATGGGATTTCCTACTTACATTAGCAATTTCACATCTGTGGCTTCCACCCCTGCACATCTGTTGTGCCTGCCATTGTTCAATTCGCCTACTTCCCTGACCGTGTGGCCATCTCCACTGGACATGCAGGTTTGGGCATCAATGGGGATGGACTCATCTGTGTTGTCAGTGCAACATTGCTATACAAGTGTGTTGGATCTGTGCTGATGATTTCGTTGGCACTTCCATGACCAGGCTGATGTGACAGGAGCCTTCATTTGGTGCTAATTGTTGATTGTGTGACCAAGTGCTCAGCTGACATGATGGGGCCCTACTGAGGCAACATATGGCACAGCTTTCCTCACACAGGAGTGGAGTCCCCTCATGGCAGTGTGTACTCCTGTGACATTGCCTGCGCCCAAGGTGTGTGTTGTATGAGCATGTCTGTGTGTTCACTTCCGTTTAGCTGTGGATGCTGTGATCCCTAGTGTTGTACCTGTTTGTGATGCTTGCTGACTTGACCTATGTTCCCCCAAAGTCTTCTCCCTGGGTTCTCTGTGATGTGGGTGCATGGCACATTACTGGTCATCAGGGTGTCACCCATAGGTGTGTTTGCTGTCAGGGCTGAGTTTGTGTGCAGACGCAGATGGGTCACAGTCAGGTTTCCCTTGGCACTTGTTGTTTGCACCTGTCATGTGATTTCCAGTTTGTGTTATCTTTCAGTGATTGTGACACGTTGTGTGTGTGACTGCTGGCACTCCTCAGGGTCCGGGCTGCAATGTTGGTTGTTGTCTATGTGTGTTCTTTGTGGGTGACCTTGGCTTCTTCATTGGTGTGTGACTGTGGCTGGGATCCCATTGGTTGGTGTGGTATTGCCGTCATGTCCATGTACAGCGTAGTGTGCAGTGTGTCAGACATTCAGGAGTCTTGTTGAGTGGCCATGTGTGATGTGTTTCTGCACCTTGGTTCCCACCCACCACCCTGGAATAGTCATGGGTGCAAGTGCAATGTCACCAGTGCATGTGTGCTTCACTGCTGCACATTGTTGGAGGTCGAGGTGTGTGGTGTTGAGTGTGTACAGATGAGAGTTGTTGCCCGGCTAGACCCTTGCCTCCATGTTGGCCTTGGCTTACTGGCCGTGCTGATTGATTTGTGCTTGTGTAGGTGTGATGGTAGTTTGTTGCTCAGGACACATGACTGTGGTTCACAGTGTGAACGACATTTAGCTTTGTCATCACAGTGGGATTGTAATGCAGCCCAGGGTCACCACATTGTGGGGGCCCTGGGGGTAGTGCGGTGGTGTGTCTGTGTCTTGCTGTGTCAGTTGCTGTTCCTACGTGCCTATGTGACATGTGTGATTTGTGCTCCCTCTCATCTGACAATGCCTGCTTGCCCCCATAGGGGATTTGGATCCATGAGTTACCTTTGTGTGGCACTGTATGCACATCTGTATGATTGGTATTCAGGCCTCCTCATGTGTTGTGTGGTTGCCTGGGGACACTGGCACCCTCCCTCACCTGTTGTGTATGATGTGCAGTGTGGGTCTGCCTGTTTGTGTTTGTGCATCTGCACCACTGCATTGGCATATCTTGGGTGTGCCATTGGCTGTATGTAGTTTGGTGGGTTTCCCCTGCTGTCCCTGGGACTCCTAGGTCATCGGTCAGCACAATGATCATGGTTTGTGTGTCCCATTGCTGCCATGGTATGGTATCTGTTCACCTCTCATCTACAGTCTCCACAGGGTATCTGCATTTGTGTGCCCATTGGTGCAAATATGTGGGTCTGCATTCTGATGGTCACTTCTGTCATTGTGTCATTGATGAATGTTGACAGTGTCAGCCCCCATGGGTGTTGTTTGTCTGCACATGGCCAAAGGTATGTCTTATTTGCACTGCAGTATTTGCCTCCCCCAATCTATGTTGCAATGGGACACATGCACTACTTTGCCACTGATGTGTTTTATGTTCTGTGACCAGGAATCATCCATGCAGTTTGGCAGTTGCAGCTTTTTCTTTGTCAACACTTACATTTTGGTCACTGTGATGATGGGGGTTTGGACCCCATTGCCACAATGTTCAAAATGTGCTTCAGATATGGACCCCACACTTACATTTTGGTCACTGTGATGATGGGGGTTTGGACCCCATTGCCACACTGTTCAAAATGTGCTTCAGATATGGACCCCACACTTACCTTTTGGTCACTGTGATGATGGGGGTTTGGACCCCATTGCCACAATGGTCATGGCCTGCTTGCATTGTGGGGGCCACACACATATATGTGTGGCACATGTGATAGGGGGTCACATTGTATGTTCAAAGTCATGTTCAGTGTTGTAGGCATTTGACACAGTCTACACACGCTTGTCATGGTGTTGGGGGATGTCTTTTTCTTGCATTCCCTAGGTTGTGGTGTGCTGGTTGTGTCATGCATTGTCCATCCTATGAGTGGGGGTGGTGTTGGTGGTAGGCATCCAGCCCCCCCTGGGTAAGGGTGGTGGTTGTGGTAGGCATCCAGCCCCCCCTGGGTAAGGGTGGTAGTAGTGGTAGGCATCTGGCACCCCCCTGGCTAAGGGTGGTAGTAGTGGTAGGCATCCAGCCCCCCCTGGGTAAGGGTGGTGGTTGTGGTAGGCATCCAGCCTCCCCTGGGTAAGGGTGGTAGTAGTGGTAGGCATCTGGCACCCCCATGGCTAAGGGTGGTAGTAGTGGTAGGCATCTGGCACCCCCATGGCTAAGGGTGGTAGTAGTGGTAGGCATCCAGCCCCCCTGGCTAAGGGTGGTACTAGTGGTAGGCATCCAGCCCCCCCTGGGTAAAGGTGGTAGTAGTGGTAGGCATCCAGCCCCCCTGGCTTAGGGTGGTAGTAGTGGTAGGCATCTGGCACCCCCATGGCTAAGGGTGATAGTAGTGGTAGGCATCCAGCACCCCTGGGTAAGGGTGGTAGTGGTGGTGGGCATCTGGCACCCCCCTGGCTAAGGGTGGTAGTAGTGGTAGGCATCCAGCCCCCTGGGTAAGGGTGGTAGTGGTGGTGGGCATCTGGCACCCCCTGGCTAAGGGTGGTAGTAGTGGTAGGCATCCAGCCCCCCTGGGTAAGGGTGGTGGTTGTGGTAGGCATCCAGCCCCCTGGGTAAGGGTGGTAGTAGTGGTAGGCATCCAGCCCCCTGGCTAAAGGTGGTAGTAGTGGTAGGCATCCAGCCCCCTGGCTTAGGGTGGGAGTAGTGGTAGGCATCTGGCACCCCCATGGCTAAGGGTGGTAGTAGTGGTAGGCATCCAGCCCCCTGGGTAAGGGTGGTAGTGGTGGTGGGCATCTGGCACCCCCTGGCTAAGGGTGGTGGTTGTGGTAGGCATCCAGCCCCCTGGGTAAGGGTGGTAGTAGTGGTAGGCATCTGGCACCCCATGGCTAAGGGTGGTAGTAGTGTTAGGCATCTGGCACCCCCATGGCTAAGGGTGGTAGTAGTGGTAGGCATCCAGCCCCCCGGGTAAGGGTGGTAGTGGTGGTGGGCATCTGGCCCCCCCTGGGTAGGGGTGGTGGTGGTGGTGGGCATCTGGCACCCCCCTGGCTAAGGGTGGTAGTAGTGGTAGGCATCCGGCCCCCTGGGTAGGGGTGGTGGTGGTGGTGGGCATCTGGCACCCCCTGGCGAAGGGTGGTAGTAGTGGTAGGCATCCAGCCCCCTGGGTAAGGGTGGTAGTGGTGGTGGGCATCTGGCACCCCCTGGCTAAGGGTGGTAGTAGTGGTTGGCATCCGGCCCCCTGGGTAGGGGTGGTGGTGGTGGTGCGCATTCAGGCCCCTGTGTGCATATGTGGCATTGGTGATGGGCATCCCGCCCCTATGGTGCTGCTGTTGCTGGTGTAAGTAAATTCTGCATCCCTCTGTGTGTGTGTGATGTGTCGTGTACGTGTTGTATGTGTTTTGTGATTGGTGTCTGACTTACCTTCTGCGCCGTACGCGTCCGTGCCTGTTCCGGTAGTAAATGTAGAATATTGGTATGATCGGGACGAAGGGATTCATGGTTAGTTCGTGTCGTTCGTCTTTCTCATCGCTTCGCGTCATCCTCGTCGCTGGCGTGTTCGCCTCGTAGCCGTGGATCGTGTTGTGGCGCGAATCGGAGCTTATGTGCGCCTCTCCCGGATGCTTTGACGTGCCGTGCGTAGCGACGGGTTCGGCGCGTACGGAAAGCGCATCGTACTTGTTCGGCCGGACGGGGCTGCATTTTCCCTTCCGTGCGACTCGATTCCGCGTTTCCGGATTCGCCTCGGTCGGAGAACAGGACCTGGATTGGGTGAGTACGACTCGGCCGGATTCTGTGCTGTTGTGCGCATCGTACTTACTCGTTCGGTATGCTGTACGGATCGGTCGGGAAACAGGCATTCGCATGGCTTTTTTCCCGACCGAATGGTATTGGGTGCGCCTCCGACCGAGATCGGAATCGGCCCCATAGCTGTGACCCCAAATCCACACTCTTACCATATTGAAGGAAGGAGCAGTAGCATATAGGAGAAGGCTGCAGCAGAATGTGACAGTTGGTAAAATGAAAGCCAGTTAACATGGAGGAGTGGACCTGGTTTAAGAAAAGGATGTATTTGATTGGGTGGTGTAAATAATTTGATAGCTAAAAATAGGTAGTGATTTAATAGGTAAAGTAAGTAGATCTGTGATTGGCTCTGAATAAATTTAAGAGAAGTTACACTATTGTAGATATGTTATATTGTCAAGCAGTCAACCACACCTGCTACTGTTGAACTTGAAGCTGGTATGCTCTTGTTAGAAAGTGCTGTGAACGTTTGACTTACTGGTACAGTAGAGTGTTTGAAATCAGGTTGCTAAGACAACTGAGGTAAAGCAGTGTGGGGGAAGGGTTCTAAATACACTCTGCTTTGAATCTGCAAAGTATAGTAGCTTAGAGATAGCACATATTGAGAAATACCAATTTTCTAATTTAGTAGTGTGATAGGATATGAAATATATTAGAAAAATGATAGCACTATGATTGGAAATGCTTTAATGGACCCCTGTATGGAGTTGCAGAGTGACACGGGGAAGGGGAGGTTGCGCTGTGCATTGTGACGGGGTCACGAATCCAGCCACTAACAAATTGGGCTTCTAATAAAGGGTTAAAAAAAATGGACCAATAGAAACTGGAGTAACACCATGAGAAATTGAAGGTAACGTTGATTTACTAATTACATCAGTATCACTGGAAAAAGAGAGGAAAAAAGTGCCATTACTGGTTCTTTCTGACAGAGAGTGATAGTTATACTTTTTTATGAGAAGAAATTTGAAGTACAAGTGTGTTAAACTTAGAAGATTCAGAAAGTGAATTTACAGGTGTTAATAATAGGCAGATTGATAATGTATACTTAAACAAATATAGTGAGTTACATGTCCTGTAACATACCTTAAAAGGGGCTGAAAGTATTGATTAAATATGAAGTGAATTGCGTAGGGTACTAGTCAATCATTTGAATAGTAAGTAATATGTACATGTAAACTGTGTTACATATAGGTGTTTGCATTATGATGCAGACAGTAGGAAATATAGTTATGTAATCAGTAATGTAGTGGAATTAAGTGACTGAAAACATTGTTAGTGGTTAAGTGAATATTTTTGGGTCCTACATATAGTTTTCTTACCATATCTGCAATTGCTAGATTTAATTTATTTCTAAGGCTGCAGTTCATTTCTGTAGCTATGGAGGGATCTGTAAATGATACACTAGTGTACAGATTCTATGTCTGAATATGTAACATAGAGGAAATGGAATGGAAATATGTGTAAGACATGCTACTTTAGAACCACTATCTGTCCTTTCAGCATGCCTTGCACCTGGTACTAGACAGCCTGTGTGTGCACTTTAGTACTAATGAAATCAAAGAAGAGAGAGAGAACATCCAAGGTGAGCTTTTAGCATTCCTTGGTATGTCCCTTTTTTAGGACAAAATCCCTCACCCACCATAGGTGGCATGCTTCATCATTGGGATTCTCCTCGTGACGGGAAAACCTAGTCCCGCCACGGGCTACAACCTCTGCTCTGAGAGGGAGGAGCTCAGGGATTTTTTATTCCTAGTTTCAGATGTACTAAATCTTACAATGATGAGTGGCAAACTAGGTTGGATGAGATATGCAGCGCAAAGAAGTATAGTAATAGTGAAAAAGTGAGATAAAACTGGCTACCAGGTAAGTAATATACCTTTATTAACACGTCCTGGGGCCAGGATTAAAAACAAAGCACTAGCAGGGGTAACATATACCAGCAAGTTGGTGACGAAAAAAGGGGTCTACATGCTTCAGCCTGTTGACCCTCAATAGAGGTGTCATGGCTTTCGTCAGGACTAAAGTGTGCTGCCGCTCGCCATATTTGTTTGTCCACAATTACTTTAATCATGAAAAACAGTGAAAGAAGTCCAAAAATTAAGGGGAAGAGAAAATACAAACCCAGTGATCTTTTTCTTCTCTGGTGATTCACTGCTGGTACCTATGCAGAAATATAATCATAAATAAACTGGTTAAAGTAATCTCAAAAAGGCAAAGATGAATAGCATGGACATTGTCACTCTTGCTTTGTTAAATTTATAGCAGTCTAACCGTGCTGCGCCATGCAAAACAGTGTATGCTAACTCTGTAGAAGCATACAAACAAGAAAATAAACATATATCTTCTTGTCTTACCCGTATATTGTGGGAAATTAGCCTCACCTTAACCTGGCATGCAGCTCAGGGAGGGGGCACACCTCTGTAAAAACATATGTGAGATAATGTAATGAACTCACTCACATTTCTTAATTTTACACATGATTATTTACAAAATCGATCAAATAGCTTAACCAGGGAAAGAGGTGTTTTTTGTATATTAAAAATTAAAAAGAAGGGGAAAAGGGATTAACACTAACAAGCCACCCATGTAGACAAGTTGTCCTTCAAACATGTCTCAGGCCTGCTTGTCCGTACCTGTGTGTGCAGTTTTACCGGGAGGTCAAATTTACATTTAAGAGTGCTTGCTAAGCTTTAAACTCCTGTTCTGTTACATATAACTCGCCACTAAGGTAGACAGAAGGTAGGCCATAGGCAGTGAGCTATGTGCTTAAAACATAACACATATACTTTCAACTTTCAGTGACTGACATCTGCACTTACAGACCCGTACGTCCTGTTATACATCCAGTCTCATGGTCACATTGAACTCACATGCCTATGTGCAAAAGGAAAGAGCCACTAATACACCCAGTCACACACTCACAATTGCACCTAACCATTCATTCAGATATAGAGAAGCATCATATGTATCTAGGCCTACTGAAGGCAGTTATGCTCACACAGTTGCATACCACAATACTCACTAACACAGCCAGTAAGCAAACCATGCTGCCCCTTAGATACACATTTAGAGAGCCATAGAGTCACTAAGAGAGGTAGTCACAGAGGAACATACTTCCTTAAATATCAAAAGACACACCCAAATAGGGACTCACACACTCATTCAGATATCTACTGAGGCACTAACAAGCCACCCATGGAGACAACGTGCCCTTCAAACATGTCTCAGGCCTGCTTGTGCAGAACCAGTGTGTGTAGTTTTGCCGGTAGGCCTAATTGACATTCAAGAGTGCTTGCTAAGCCTTAAACTCTTCTTATGTTACATATAGCTCACCCCTACGGTAGGCAGAAGGTAGGCCATAGGCAGCAAGCTACGTGCTTAAAACATAAGATATATGCTTTCAACTTTCAGCAACTGACATCTCCACTTACAGAACTGTACGTCCAGTTACACATCCAGTCTCACAGGCACATTGCAACTCACATACCTATCTACAAAAGGAAAGAGACACTAATACAGCCAGTCACTCGCTCACAATAGCACCTACTCATTCACTCAGATATAGTGATACAGCGAATGAATCTAGGCCTACTGGAGGCAGTTGTGCACACACAGTTGCATACCCCAATACTCACTAACGCATTCACTAGGACAACCAGACAGAGACTTAAACATACACAAATGTACCCAGAAAAACTGTTCTGTATGGGTATACCCCAGGTAGATATTGATGGACTTAGTGATAAACCCAGTTATACACTAATGTGTATGCTGGTTTTTTTTTTATTATGAAAGGTTAGTAACTTAGAGAGGGTATAACATACTAAGTTTGCTGTTCATAAAAGTAGTAATATGTGTCATTTATTAGTATAGTATGAAAACCAAATTTTTTTCTTTCCAGACATTTACTTATAAATAAAGACTTACAGTGTTCAAGAAAACAGAGAGAAGAAAGATACAGAAGAAAACAAACTGTGCTCTTTCTTACAACACACAAAGAAAAAGAGCAAGATATTGAGAAAGGGGTAAAAGAGAAAAGAGCTACTGATAAGAAAATTAAGATGTTTCTTAAAACAGTGTATGAAAGGCTGAAAATTGAGCAAAACCAAGTAAAGAAGAGGCAATGTTTCAATTCAGCTAAGAATGGACAAAAAGGAAATGACACTACAGAAAAAAAATCATCTGAAAAAGGAAATAATTTAACAAGACGACAGAGGCAGTTTAAGGAAATAGGAGTAAGAATGTTTTGCAGCAAGATAATTCAAAATCTTCTACAATCTATGAAACAGTATAAAAGAAGACCAGAGGCACTCAAACTAAAGGAACGTGGTGAGGCTGTAGTTGATAAAGCAATTGCCCTTTTGTTCTGAGCAGAATGAGAACACTGAATAAAACAGTGTTGTCTATGAGGTGAAAAACCAAGAAAAAAAAATTTGTCAATAGAACAAAATTTTGTAAAATATTCCGTGGCGAATGGAAGCATACTTCCAGTAGTGAGCTTTTCTTTAACAAAGAAAGCTGCTTTCAAGAGAACATATTTGTTTATGCAGTTCAAACTACTGGGTGATGTTAAGAGGTAAAGGATGGTACTCCCATTGCAAAAGAGGAGATGGTTCCTAGAAATGTTGAGGAAGTGATGGATGAAGAGGTACAGGGATGGTGTAGACAGGTCTCTTTATACAAATGGAACTGTAGTAGTATTTGCAGTGTTCGGCAGGAATCAATTGACACATTGAGAACTTTCCTCCGTACATTTCCATGCTGAACTGTGAAACAGAAAATTGGTATTTTGCAAGGATTAGATCCATGCAAAGTAAGGAAGTATACTAATTTACAGGGACATTCACTGGCATGTCTAGCAAAGAAAGTGTGCCAAAGCACCTCTCATCACTTTAGAATGTTAGCTGTTCAACCACTCTATAAAGCAAAAAGTTTGTTAGGAGGGTTTACTATGGGAAATCTCCTGCTCTAAGTTTAGGCAAAATGAATAGTTCTTTTGCATGGTACAGTAGCAGAGGTAGAAAAGGTTTGTGATGATGTCTAGGTTCATTTTCTTGGTCCTGAAGAATATGGGGAAAATAATGACTTGGTATCTGCAGGTGTAGCAGAACAGGAGACAGGTATTACTGTTGATAACTTTGAAGAAGAGATTACAAAATTTAACACAGTCTCATCAGAGAAACCAAACTGTGTTTGTATATATTGTTGACGCACTCACTACAAAACTCAAACTCGTCATGATACTGTGTCTTCAAAAACTTAAGAAGAGAACAGAGATAAATGGCAATAATTTGCAGCTCATTTATTTGTAGAGGAATGATTTAATTGTTCCACATGACAAAATATATGTAAGTACTGTTATAATAAGTTGGAGGGTAATAAAATGCCAGCTAGAGCAGTCCACAACAAGTTTTGGATTTAAATGTTTATGAATCAATTCTAATACAATTTATACATCAATTCCAAGCTATAGTTCATATGAAGCTAAAGACAGAGAAGCTACCACAAACTGAGCTTTGGAAAGGTCTTAAAGGTAGAGTTGTGTACTTGCCATTAGCTTTCAAGCAAAATATTGAAACTGTAGGGGTGCAGAGAGATTTGGAAGAAACACTTATTATTTTAGTCAATAGTGTCCCTACCAAGAGTAAACAAACATGACAAGAGTTAGTGGATGTTAGTAAAGTATAAAAAAAAAGCAACATTGTATCTGGTACAAAATAATATTTATTATAGAAATATAGATCTTCAAGTTATAACACATATGGAGGATGGCACCTCATCATCAAGAGGTCAGACTGAAAAGGTGAATCGATCTAGGTCAGAAGAAATTTATGAACACTACAGTATTCATCCTCTGCATTCTAAAGAGTTTATTGGTGATGCTATTGATCTCTTTCAAATGAAAAAGCAAAAGGAGCTCCCTTGAGTGTGTAGGAGAACAGTTTAGAAGCTGGCTGTTTTCTGAATCTATTTCCTACTGGAGTAGGTGGTAGATATGATGACCAGCCTGTACAAATAGCAGCAGTGGAGTACAGATCAACTAGACTATATTCAGAAGATCCTAGATTTCGCCAATGTATACATTATATATTTCATCTACTATTTGAAAGCAACTTGTGAGGGCTATCTTATGCAGTACATCGCATTCTCAAAACAGGAACAAATTTGCAAAATCTTGCAGCAAGGGAATTTGTTGAGAAAGTTCAAGGAAAAGATGAAAACCTGGAATACAACTTGATTAACGTAATGGTGTGTTAATGTGGCACCAATGAATATTGCTATTGCCATCATGGTGAGCTGAAATGCATGGTGAGAAACCTAGGAGCACCTACTTGTGTATGCATGGGATGATCTGCTTGAATTCCTATGAGAAGCAAACTCAAAAATAAAAGATATCAGTCTGAAGACAGCAGGAGAACTTTGCTCTTTGGACTCTGCAAATGTTTGTAGATATTTGAACCACGGGTTTCAAGCCATGATGTCTTTTATCTGCAACAAAAGGAATCCCCTACTCGGTGAAGTAACTGATTTCTTTTGGGGCAAAGAGAACCAAGCAAGAGGTGCTCCACATATTCACATTCTGTTATGGGTTAAAGATGCACGAAATTTGGAACAGACAGTGATGACTCTGTCTTGTCTTTCATACAGCAGTATGTGACATGCACCATTCCAAAAGAACTGAACAATGAACAAAAATAAATATACAACAAAGTTAAAGATAAAATAGAGCATGGATATCTCCACGGGAGGAAACAGTGTGATTTGTCTTTGTACAAACCAATATTTCTATGCATTTGTGGTCAAGTTGGCACTGGAAAAAGCTTCCTAATTAAAGTTCTCACTGGTTATCTACAGAATCACATTTGTCATGTGTAGTAACAACACCAAACAGATTAGCTGCACATAACATTAAAGGTATTACTTTACATCACCTACTAATGCTACCTGTTGAACATGACAATATACTGGAATACCAGAAATTATCTGGTGAAGCTTGCCATGAGATATCAAGAGTATTGAAGAAACTTAAGTTTTTAATCATTTATGAGGTCAGCATGGTATCCAACTTAATGCTTACTTTCATACAGAATGCAGCACGATAATTTTTGGGGGCGTCATATCACCATAACTTCTGCAAACTCAGGCTATTACACAATTGGTATCAGACCCTCAGCCTACTGCATTTGCATTGGCCCCCATCGCAATGACTGAGCCAAATGACACATCTGCCATAGTGGCATCCCGGTGTAATCATAGGACCGCGCTTTCTGTTGGTTCTGGTACCAGCATACCACTCCACTTGGAAATATCGGCCCATATGTTATTGTCCCCGCCAAGCTTACCCTCAGTGTCCAACAGCAAGTCCAGTGTACCGCTTTGAGCCAGTCTATTGCACAGGGGGAGATGGATCAGTCCAGGGCATGCAGATCTCTCTCCTAGCTAAAAGCACAAGATAAAACAACAGGCCCCTCTGCGCTCTACCAAAAGGCTGTGTGAGACCATATCCACCCCCATCAAGACCAACTCAAGACTTAGCTTGATATTGACTCCCAAGATGTCCTTTACGACATTCTCAAAGTCCTCCCAAAACTCTCTTATCCCGGAACAGGTGAAAAAATTCATGTTCATCATTAGCTTTTAAATGACCACACCTTCTGCTTCTGGGGGTCGGATCCTGTACAAACTTTGCAAGCTTTTGAGGGGTCCAGTATAGTGTGTTGATGGCGAAAAGATGATTTAGCTTGAAATTAGCTGGCTTGATCACAGAGTACAATAACTTTAAGGGTGTTTGCCATATAAATTGTAACTCAGTCTCCTGGATGATTCCTTCCCATACTGAGTGCAGCGCTACCATTTTTCTATCCTCGGCATCCAAAAACTTCCAATACCAGATGGTAACCTCCTTACTTTTAGGCCTCACATCCTGTAATATTGACTCAACTTCCCAGGCGCCCCCCCATCTCCTGAGTGGCACTTGCGAGCCAAGAAGACAGCTGCAAATATTTTAACTTCGGAAAAGAGCCCCCAGTCCTAGCGTTTAAAACTTCCCAGAGTAGTAACCACTGTACTGCAAACAGCTCCCCCCAGGTAGCTATTCCAGCCCTCCTTAGAGGAAGGCTCAACCCATCCCTCAAACACTCTGGGGTACCCGGGGAATCCCAAATAGATGCAAAACCTGAATAATAACGAATATCCAAGATCTTCCTGACTCTGAATGATAAGCTCAGTACAGCCTTTAAAACCTTTAACCGTACTTTTTAAAATAAATTCACAGCACCAATCTTAGATAGGACGCTGTGGATCCCAACCCCCTAATCATCACTGCTAGAATCACCCCCAAATTGAACTGTCCAGCGTACCAAAAAGCATCCTACAGTTTTTAAACTGAAAGGCCATACAATACAGATTCAGGTACGGCTGAGCCAGGCCACCCTTCACAAGTCTGCACCTCAACTTTATCCACGCTAACCTTGCCCCACCTGAGGCCCATATAAAGCTTGTTATTGACTCCTGAATCATGTCTATAGCTGATCTTGGAAATGTGAGCGGGATGCAGTTTAAAGGATATGTCAGCTTGAGGAGGATCAACATTCTAATCAAGTTGACTCGCCCATAAATTGTTGATGGCAAATTCTTCCATCTAGCGAGTAAACTGTACTTCCTTCGCCACTCTCCCTAGATTATGCAGTGGAATTGCCTCCAGGGGGATGGCAATAACAATGCTCAGGTACTTGATCTCTGCCCATGCCTCCCCAGTCCAATCTGCTACATTCCAACAAATAACCACCAACTTGGAGTTGCTCACTAAATATCCCGATAGGGTCCCAAATTCCTCCGCCAACCTTTCCACCCTAGGGAGAGTCCGAACAGGGTCTGATGTATAGATGACCAGATCGTCTGCATATAGCGTGATCTTGTTGCTAAAATGGGAGGAGCAGAAGGGGATTACCTGCTCATCCCTTCTGAATAACTGGACAAACGGCTCAATGTAAATATCAAAAAGGAGAGGAGACAAGGGGCAACCCTGCTGAGTGCCTCTAAGGATACCAAAACTCCTGGTAAATTGCCCATTGAGCAAAATTCTGGCTGACGAATTCTCATTTAACCTCTGAAATCCAATACTGCCAGAACCTCCCACAAGTAAACGCAACTTACTCGATCGAATGCCTTTACAGCATCTATTGTGACTATTGCCAAGGGGATCGATGAAGCAGTGGCTAAGTCTATAGATCCAATCAACTGCTGGGTAAGCTCATGGATCTGCTTATTTGGTACAAAGCCCATCTGATCTGGATGTATTAACTGGGGGGGGCTAACTTGGGCAATCTCCTGGCCAAGATGCTTGTGAAAACCTTGTAATCTGCGTTCAATAGGGAGATTGGTCGGTAAGAATCAGCCTTCCTCGAATGTTTGGCAGGCTTTAAAATCAATACAATTGTGGCTTCCTTCCAAGAGTCAGGGATCTATACATTCCCCTGATATACTGAATTAAACAGTACCTCCCACACTGGTACAGTCTCCTCATTTAAAAGCTTGTAATGCTCCGGGGGTATGGCATTGGGACCTGCTGCCTTTCCGTTCTTAATACACAACAGGTGCTCACTATTTCCTGCTGAGTAATCCCTGCCTCTACGCACCCTTTACCCTCCACTGTGAGGCCAGAGAGGTCGATACCCCTCAACCAATCCCTAAGCCTATCCGGAGAGACCTCTTCCATATACAGTGTAGAGAATAGAGAGACCAGGTGCCCCTGCATGTCCTCAACTATGTTTGAGTCTTCTCCCTGGGGATTAACGATCAGTTCCTTAATGGTATTCCTGATCTCTCAACCCTTGCCTTCCATGCCAGCATCGCACCTACCCACTCCCCATATTCAAACTGTCTCATGCATCCGGTGTGCCACCTTTCCCTACACTTCGTATCCAGCTTGATTTTTTAATGTAGCTGCGCCTCTCCAACTGATTTCATACCCTTTCCTTATCTAATACCATATTTTGCATCTTGAAGGTGGCCTCCAAATCCCCCACTTCTTGCTCTAATCTGGCCAATTCCGCCCTTTCTGCCTTATTCTTAAAATGCGCCTAGCTCCGCAAATCCCATCAAATAAAAGCTTTAAAAGCATCCCATATTTCCCTGAGGGGAGCTGAGCCGGCTTTATTAAGAAAGAAGTCAGTGCTAGCATTTTTCAAGGCAGATACAACACCTGCATTAAGGAAGATAGCTCGTTTTAATGTCCACCTTGAATTTTGCCTACTTCTTGGGAATTGAAGTAATATAGTGATGGCAAATTGATCCAAGATAACCGCCAGAACTTTATTGGCATAGAAGTAATCCAGCCTGGAGTAGTGATCATATTTTTTACTATGGAATGTATAGCCTCTCATCGGGCCCTTTAGGTGTCTCCATACATCCTCTAACCCTAAGTCCTGAAGCATATTTCTAAGAGCCTGCCTAGTCCTAGGTGTTTGAACGCAGTGTCTCTGGGTAGATCTGTCTAAGGTGGGATCCCATAAAGTGGTGAAATCAACCCCGAGGACTTACGGGGCTGCTAACTCAACTAGATTCCACTCCAGATTTGCTTTATGGTGGGGGTCATCCGAGTTCGGACCATAAAATCCAACACACACAAACTCAAAGCCAGCACATATCTTACCTGCCAAGGCCCACCTACCAGAACTATCTGTTTTTGAGAATGTGACCTCCACACCAGCACCCTTCCTTACCAGAATCGCAACGCTCTTACAATACTCTGCTGGATCTGAGACCACATAACTCTTCAACCATTTAAATTTTAAAAAAGGGCTCTACTCTCATTCGCAGTTAAGTGGGTCGCCTGAAAAATAAGAATGTGGGCAATACTCTCTTCAAGGAACTACATTACCAGTCTCTGCCTGCCCCGATTCCTAAAGCCATTAGCATTCCAGATTAAAAGACGTATCTCCTCACACCTCCCATTATCTCCAACAAAATTTGACCCCCTTTTCCAATGGGTTATCTGGGGCCTGCAAACAGGAAACTCCTGCTTGGTGAGACTGAGGATATTTTTTATTTATTTTTCCCCACTGCTCCCCACCCTGTGCCCATTCCCACACCCACCCCAGCACCCCATCCTGGGGAACCCTCATAATGCTTATAGGCATAGTGGATGCCTAAAGAGCATCCCTGGGAGACACTAACAAACCACACTCAAAAATACTTAGCCACGGTGTGCCCCCAATCCCCCAGCCCGCCAACCTGGCATTCAAGGCATTCCAAAAATCAATAATTTCCCCTCCTTTTTAAATGTATCAATCAATGCATCTACATTCTCCACAGCATGATAGTTACCATCATATTATTCCACATGATGCGGAGCATTGACAGAAATTTTAGTTGTATCTTGGCCCCCAGTATATGCAGCTCCTCCATTATCCTGCCACCTCCCACTGCTGCTGGTCTGTCACTTTGCACACATCTGATCTGATAGTGAAAGAGAACCCTTTCGTAGTGAGAGAGACACTCTTTAAGGCAATACTCAATATAGCCTCCTTTACTTCAATTGAAAGAAAATTTACCAAGATCTTCCTTGGTTTCTGCCGTTGAGGATTCCTTTTGAAAGGGTCTCTATGCGCTTTCTGTATCTGCTGCTCTAACTTGATGTCTGGCCTATCTTTTAAGACTATCTCCCACAGCAGAGAGACTATAAAGGACTTCAGGTCAGCACCTTCCTCAGTGTTAGATTTGGGGGTCTCTAGTTGGCAGAGGTAGATACCTTTGACCAAATAGGGACCCTTGCGTCTAGTCAGGGTAAGGGGGTACACTCCTAAAATAACCCCTGCTCACCCCCTTGGTAGCCTGGCACAAGCAGGCAGGCTTATCTCAGAGGTAGTGTGTAAAGCATTTGTGAACACATACAGTAATCAAGTGACAACACTACAGATGGACACCACACCAGTTGTATATTAAAAATAAGTATCTTTTATATAGATTTAACACAAGACCACAAACAACAAAAATCCACAATACTGTACTTCAAAAATGGTAGAATTAGCTCAGTTCTCTTTAGATGGTAAATGCGACACTTTGTGTTCAATGTACCTTTGGATGCGTAACGCTATACAACGAAAGGGTTGCAGGGAAGGTGATGCGTCGGTTCCTTACAAGCAAGAACGGTGATGCGTCGGGTCCCTACTGATGCGTAGGGGATGCGTCGGTTCTTCTCGGCGTGGGGAGGTGATGCGTCGGTTTCTTACTGCGCTTCCGTGGCGATGCGACCAGCAACGCCGTGATGCAATGAAGATCCAGTGCAATGAAACAAAGATGGTGTCTTCTTCTTGATGCAACACGATGCGTGCACGCCCGACGGCCGTGCGGCGACTCAACGATTCTTCTGAGCTGCGACAGGCCCTGCAACATGCTTTCCAAGGATGCGGCGGCGTCTGATGCGACGTCGATCCTCTTCTCCGGCGATGCGAGGCGCTTCTGCGTTGCGAAGCGACAGCGGCAGCGGCGACACCCTTCTTCAGTGATGTGACGACAGCGGCTGCGGCGGCGAGACGCTTCTTCTTCGTGAGTCGCGCTTCCAGCTCCTTGCGACACGCAGTCCCTCAGAAGGCCCAACACAACAGCAGGCACTTCACAAGAACTCTTGGGGAGCTGGTGGGTGAAGTCTGTTTTCCCTGAGACTTCAGCAGGAGGCAAGCTCTCTCTCAAGCCCTTGGAGATCTTTTACAAGTTGATGAAAGTACACACAAAGTTCCTTTCTCCTTTCTTTGGCAGTCAGGCAACCACTGCAGGCCAATCCCCCAAACAGCACTCAGCTTAGGGATAGTCTCCTCCTCAGTTTCTCTGGTCCCTCTCCTCAGCAAAGGTTCTTCTTGTTCCCAAAGTGATCTAAAGTTCTGGGGTTTGGGTCCCCTCTTTTATACTCATTTTCCCTTTGTTCTCTGAAGGCAGAGAGGCCTTTGCCTAGTCCAAACCAGTTCTGGTCAGTCCTGGAGCACTTTGTTGACAAGACTCCTTCTTTCCTTTCACAGTGTAGGCCAGGGACATCAGACGCACCAAAGGAGGTGGAGCCAGCATTGTGGAGGAAAGGCACAGCCCTATTCAGGTCCCAGGTGCAACTTCTCCCACCCATCTACATGCAGATCTCTCTATTCAGCCCTGTGCTGACTCACCCTGTCTCCTGGAATCCCCCAGCCCCTGTCACTCACAAACCAGACATGGAATACACAACCTAGCAGAGGCAGGCTTAGATAGTTAGGCAAGAAAATACCTACTTTCTAAAAGTGGTATTTTCAAACACAGAATGTTAAAACCAACTGCACTAAAAGATGTATTTTATCATTCTGAGTTCAGGCATACTAAACTCGAATTTCTACCTAGTTCCCTGGGTCAGTTAGGATTATAAGGTGTAATAATCAAACTGCCCATTCTGGCCTATGGGGAACAGGTAGCCTTGCAATAGTGAAAAACGAAAATGGCTGTAATTCACTATTAGGACATGCCACACACATCAGGGCATGTCCTACCTTTTACCTACAATGCACCCTGCCCTTGGGCCTACCATAGGGGTGACTAATATGCAGAAAAGGGAAGGTTTAGGGACTGGCAAGTGGGTGCACTTGCCCAATCAACATGGCAGTACCAGACTGCACACAGGCTCTGCAATGGCAGGCCTGAGACACACTTTTACAGGCTGCTTCTGTGGGTGGCACAACCAGTGCTGCAAGCCCACCAGCAGCATTTGAGTCACAAGCCCTGGGCACAACCAGTGCACTGTACTAGGGTCTGACAGTGAATCAAATAGGCCAAAAATGGAGTCACTAATCCATACATCAATTTATAACAGAGAGCATATGCACTTTAGCACTGGTCAGCAGTGGGAAAGTGCCCAGAGTCATAAAACAGCCAACAGGTCAGAAAAAATACAGGAGGAAGGCAAAAAGTTCAGGGATGACCCTGCAAAAAGGGCCAAGTCCAACACAACCCCCTTCCAGCCAAAACGCAGGGTAGACCAATCACTACCTTGATGGGCTTCCCTGCTTTGGGCGATAGAACATGGACCTGGCCCGCAACAGCAGGGGCATATTCCAGTTCTATGCCAATCTGAACCTATTTGGATCCCTCTGTCCATACTCTCAGGGCCCACCAAGCTAATCCATGGGGAACCCTTCTCCTCACCTGTGGACACCACCTGTGCAACACCTAACCTTAACTTGCTCACAGGTGTGTCCCAACAGACAGACAGCCAGCCACGGTGGCCACTGACCGTAGTCAGTGATGAGACCCAGGCCTTATGCCTCTCAGGGCTCTCAACCCTCTGTGGTGTCAGAGAGCGGGGGCAGTAGCCCCAGGGGCTTGGCACCCTTTGTCCACTCTCCCTCCTGTCAGGTCAGGTATGACATCCTGACACTGACCTACCAGCCCCGGGCCTGTACCCGGCGGCTGGACGGGAGACTGAGGTGGGCTTTTCCACACCCGGTCCTCCTCCTCCTTGTTGGGGCTCTGTACCCTCCCACCTGGAGTGGTACCCCTTTCCAGAATTGCCAGGGCACCTGTGGCAGGTGTCCTGCTCAATTTGCCCACCAGTTATGGGGTTCTATCCTGCAACTGGGCATCCAGGTCAGGGGGGGACACCCTGAACCTGGTCCTCCAATCTAGGGTCTAAACCCTCCAGTTGAACCGGGGTCAGAGGCAAGGACTCCCTCCCTCTGCACCCCCTCCCAGAGTACTGCCCCCTCCCCTCAGTAGCGGTACCCCCAGAAGACAAGCTGGTCAGGACACTGTTTACAGTTGTCCCACCCTCCAGGTCAGACAACACCTGAACCTGGCTTCCCAACCCAGGGACTAAACCCTGCAGCTGAGCACCCACCTGGCGCACCAGGACTTCCTTGGGAGCACGCATGCCCCCCCTGAGGGTGACACATAACTCATGTGTCGTGTGACAGTCTGCCTGGCGCAGATCTCCCGACCCCTGTCCCTCTGACAGTGCGTGAAGATCCCCCAGGACAGAAGTGGTGTCACCAATGTCCTTCACCGGTGACTCAGCCCTCCTGGCTGGCCCCTGACCCACTGGTTCTTCCACTGGGGACTCTTTCCCCCTCTCACCCCTCAATCTGGACTTCTGCACCCTCCTCTTAGGAGTGGCACTGCCAGACACTAGAACTGATGGAGGCCTGCTCACAGACACTCCCAGTTCCCCAGACACTAGGGTATCCTCCTCAACGGGCGGCCCATCCGGACAGCCTAGGCTCCCTACCTGGTGTTCCCTTAAAGAACCATCCAGGCCCTGAGACTGGGTTTTGGGCACCTTGGGACACGCATCCCCACACTCACTCCTCCGCAGAGACAGGACGTGAGCCCTTACGCCCCTCCCACTACCACGGGACCTAGCTGGGCTACACTGAACCTCTCCCACCACTCTGGGTTGGAAGACACCTGAGCCACTCCTCTTAGGGTCACTCCCCAATGCCTCTTCAGACCCTCTGGAATCCACCAAAAGGTCTGCCTCCATTGTGAGCTCCCTGGGGTCAGAGAACTCACACTCCACCAGGTGTTGGCATAGCTCGGGAAAATAGGGACTTACAATATGCTCTCCCTCAATTGGATCACACAGACCCACCAAACTATCCTTCACCTCACCATCCAGTGCCTTGCACACGTACCCCACACCACTCTCCTGAGACTGGCAAGACAGTATCTGACTGTCTCTGTCACTCAACCCACACTCTTCTGGGCGGTCTTCACACTCACACACCAGGACTTCAACCATGGGGGAACCCCTCTCCCTGCACCTCTCATCTAGAGTCAGTAGAGTGTCCCTCCCACCACTAGGACTATGAACCCCTGTGCCAGTTACCCAATCCACCTCAGGGACACTGCGCACCACTGGAGCTACCTCACATCCTAGAACCTCCTGGTGTATATTAACCCCCTCCAAGTCAGGCACCACATCTCTGGGTGTGTGTACTGCTCCCTCAGCACTAGAAAATTCAATATTGCTGCCACCATCTGAGCTGGATTCCACCTCCAACTCAGCCAAGCTCACTTCTTGAGCTTCACATATTTCTTTTTCAGCTAAGGCTCGCTCTATCTCCTCGCACTCCCGGTCTAGCTGCCTCAGCCTCCGGTCACGAGCACGAATCCGATTCCTCTCTTCACGAGCCAATCTTTCCCAAAATGTTTCCTCCTCAGGGCCACTGCCCTCTTGGTATTCTGGCTGGGGATCCTCCCCCTCAGATTCCTCCTCAGAGTCATCTGCTAGTGTTGCTTCCCAGCGTAGCACCTCATAGCTATGCAGGGCTGCCTCAAGATCCTGTCTTGTGGATCTCCTCTTCACAGGTAGCCTACTCTCCCTGCAAAATACTTTTAGTTCCCTTATCTTGTAGATAATCAGGTGCCAAAAGTTGACTTCCATTTTGACAAGGCCCAACAGGTGCAACAACTAACCAGAGTTCCAATAACCAAAGTCCAAAGGGAAACAGGGAAAAATAGTATGTGGTTGCGTTTGGTCTGCACTCACTAGTAGTGTACACCAATTACTGTACATGAGTCACAAATGCAAGTCCAGAATCCTCACCGCTGACCACCAATGTTAGATTTGGGGGTCTCTAGTTGGCAGAGGTAGGTACCTTTGACCAAATAGGGACCCTTGCGTCTAGTCAGGGTAAGGGGTACACTCTAAAATAACCCCTGCTCACCCCCTTGGTAGCTTGGTATGAGCAGGCAGGCTTATCTCAGAGGCAGTGTGTAAAGCATTTGTGAACACATACAGTAATCAAGTGACAACACTACAGATGGACACCACACCAGTTGTATATTAAAAATAAGTATCTTTTATATAGATTTAACGCAAGACCACAAACGACAAAAATCCACAATACTGTACTTCAAAAATGGTAGAATTAGCTCAGTTCTCTTTAGATAGTAAATGCAACACTTTGAGTTCAATGTACCTTTGGATGCGTAACGCTATACAACAAAAGGGTTGCAGGGAAGGTGATGCGTCTGTTCCTTACACACAAGAACGGTGATGCGTCGGGTCCCTACTGATGTGTAGGGGATGCGTCGGTTCTTCTCGGCGTGGGGAGGTGATGCGTCGGTTTCTTACTGCGCTTCCGTAGCGATGCGACCAGCAACGCCGTGATGCGATGAAGATCCGGTGCAATGAAACAAAGATGGCGTCTTCTTCTTGATGCGACACGATGCGTGCACGCCCGATTGCCGTGCGGCGACTCAATGATTCTTCTGAACCGCGACAGGCCCTGCGACACGCTTCCCGGGGATGCGGCAGCGTCTGATGCGACGTCGATCCTCTTCTCCGGCGATGCGAGGTGCTTCTGCGTTGTGAAGCGACAGCGGCGACACCCTTTTTCAGTGATGCGACGACAGCGGCTGCGGCGGCGACACGCTTCTTCTTCGTGAGTCGCGCTTCCAGCTCCTTGCGACACGCAGTCCCTCAGAAGGCCCAAAACAACAGCAGGCACTTCACAAGAACTCTTGGGGAGCTGGTGGGTGAAGTCTGTTGTCCCTGAGATTTCAGCAGGAGGCAAGCTCTCTCTCAAGCCCTTGGAGATCTTTTACAAGTTGATGAAAGTACACACAAAGTTCCTTTCTCCTTTCTTTGGCAGTCAGGCAACCACTGCAGGCCAATCCCCCAAACAGCACTCAGCTTAGGGATAGTCTCCTCCTCAGTTTCTCTGGTTCCTCTCCTCAGCAAAGGTTCTTCTTGTTCCCAAAGTGATCTAAAGTTCTGGGTTTTGGGTCCCCTCTTTTATACTCATTTTCCCTTTGTTCTCTGAAGGCAGAGAGGCCTTTGCCTAGTCCAAACCAGTTCTGGTCAGTCCTGGAGCACTTTGTTGACAAGACTCCTTCTTTCCTTTCACAGGGTAGGCCAGGGACATCAGACGCACCACAGGAGGTGGAGCCAGCATTGTGGAGGGAAGGCACAGCCCTATTCAGGTCCCAGGTGCAACTTCTCCCACCCATCTACATGCAGATCTCTCTATTCAGCCCTGTGCTGACTCACCCTGTCTCCTGGAATCCCCTAGCCCCTGTCACTCACAAACCAGACATGGAATACACAACCTAGCAGAGGCAGGCTTGGATAGTTAGGCAAGAAAATACCTACTTTCTAAAAGTGGTATTTTCAAACACAGAATGTTAAAACCAACTGCACTAAAAGATGTATTTTATCATTCTGAGTTCAGGCATACTAAACTCGAATTTCTACCTAGTTCCCTGGGTCAGTTAGGATTATAAGGTGTAATAATCAAACTGCCCATTCTGGCCTATGGGGAACAGGTAGCCTTGCAATAGTGAAAAACGAAAATGGCTGTAATTCACTATTAGGACATGCCACACACATCAGGGCATGTCCTACCTTTACCTACAATGCACCCTGCCCTTGGGCCTACCATAGGGGTGACTAATATGCAGAAAAGGGAAGGTTTAGGGACTGGCAAGTGGGTGCACTTGCCCAGTCAACATGGCAGTACCAGACTGCACACAGGCTCTGCAATGGCAGGCCTGAGACACACTTTTACAGGCTGCTTCTGTGGGTGGCACAACCAGTGCTGCAAGCCCACCAGCAGCATTTGAGTCACAAGCCCTGGGCACAACCAGTGCACTGTACTAGGGTCTGACAGTGAATCAAATAGGCCAAACATGGAGTACTAATCCATACATCAATTTATAACAGAGAGCATATGCACTTTAGCACTGGTCAGCAGTGGGAAAGTGCCCAGAGTCATAAAACAGCCAACAACAGGTCAGGAAAAATACAGGAGGAAGGCAAAAAGTTCAGGGATGACCCTGCAAAAAGGGCCAAGTCCAACACTCAGCCTTGGGTACATTCAGGAATCTGAGGTTATTCCTCTGGGAGTGATTCTCGTTCCTCTCAAGATCTTCCCTCAAACCTTGATTTTGCTTGTTCAACAAACTTATCCCGGTGGAGTTTTTTTATAACATCCTGTTTAATCGAGTCACCCTCCTCCTCTAATGCTGTTGTACCCCTGTCTACTTCATCAAGCTTCCGGGACAGAGCAGGAGGCTTGAATGCCCACATGATTAGCCTCTAAAGGCCAGATGTAGGTAAAATCAAATTTGCGAGTCCTTAATAGCGAATTTTACCGATTCGCTATTAAGGACTCGCAAAATTGAATGTAGGTAGGAATCGCTAAAATATTAGCTATTCCTTAATATTCCTTAATAACGAATCGCAAATTGAGATTCGTTAATAAGGAATACCTACCCATTCATTCCTATGGGCTAGGAGGCCCATAGGAATGAATGGGAAGATATTCACTATTTGCGATTCGCTATTAAAGAATCGCAAATAGCGGGAGCTATTTCAAGGGTGCCAGGGTGTCAAAAGGACACCCTGTTGCACCCCTGAAATGTGCATGTGTGCACATGTGGCGCACATACATGCCCTAAGGGCATGAATGTGTGCCACATGGCACTTTAAAAAAGCAAAAAAGTGCTTTTTAAAGGGAATCGCTAATTACCGCCAACTTGAAGTTGGTGGTAATTAGCGATTCCTTAAGGCTAAAGTGCACTTTCTTTTGTGCTACTTACATTGCATTTAAGGAATCGCAATTTGCGATTCCTTAAATGCAAGAGAAAAATAAGGAATCGCAATTTTGCGATTCCTTATTTTGCTAGTAGGTTTAAACTCACCTACATTGCTCGCAGCCAAATAGCGATCGCAAACGCTGAAATTCTGCGAATTTCAGCGTTAGCGCTCGCTATTTGGCCACCTACATCTGGCCCTTAGACCTCAAACCTGCCTTGAATCTCTTAAACCTAGGAGAATGGTTGCTAGTGATTCCTCTGCCTGCACCCTACTTATTTCATCTCCAACCTTCTTTCCCTATCCTCCCTGATAATGCTCATCAACCAGTTCAGGCTCTTCTACTGAGTCAAGAGCTTCAAACCTAGAATGCAGGAGATTTTAAGAACAAACTACCATATTCTCTTTAAAGGAAAGCATTTAATTGTATTTGGAGACCTACTGCAACTTACTCCCGTAAAAAGACAACCTGTTTTCAAAACACTTGTGCATAATGAAACAAGAAATTCTCTGGGGAGTATTGGCAATGTAAATATTTGGTTAAACTTCGAATGCAAGGACCTAGTGATAAATATGCATCAAGCATCTGATGTGAATTATGCAGATATACTGAAGGACATTAGAATAGGAGTTCTGACAAAAGAGACATGCTTTGGAAACTCACCTTATCAAGAAACTATTTCCATCTCATATTACAGCAGCTGAACTAATGTACAATTACATTGAAGAACAGAAATCTATAGTTTGTTTAATGGAAACACTTCAAGAGTGCTCCAACTTTAATGAACAATTACAACAACTGGAGAAAGAAGATATTTTGGAAATTACAGCTATTGATAAAATGGAACATCAGGGAGTCACAATACTACTCACAGATAAACTACAAACAGAATTGGACGCTTTGGAGTTTCTTCCTGGTTTGGAAAATTAGGACTAACACATTTTTGGGAAAAACCGACTCAGCTGACATTATTCTCCAGGAAAATGTTAAAATCTATTTTTTGGGCTTACATTCAAAATAGTGTGCTACACAATTCGGCCACTGGTATATTGACAACTAAGTTCCTTCTTATCAAACAAATAGCAAGTTTTGAGCCTTTTCTGGATGAAGTGCGCCCACAGTTAGCAAAATCATTATATATGAAATTTAGATATGGTGTGTTGCAAATTAATGTGAACACATCGAAAGGGGCTAGCAATCAGGAGGAAAATAACAATGAGTGCTGTGTATTATGTCAAACTGAGACTAAGGAAAACGACTTACATGTATTATTCTTTTGTTCCGCATATGGTAAACCCAGGAAGAAATGGATTAAACCCATTTGTAGAAACATGAGTACTAGGTCTTGCCTGGAGGCGGAGAGAATATTGAAAACAGATACATCTCAAAAAATTGTTTTTAGTGTCAGCAAATACTTATTTAATGTGAGTTTTATAAGAGCGAAAGCAGGGTTGAAGTTTTAATGATTTAGGAATATGTGTACTCAAGGCTATGGTTTAAGTAAGCTATGCACACGCACTTTATAATCACATGGTGTTACAAGGTAAGCCTTGTGGTCTTACTATTGCACTAAAAAGTACTCGTACCTTTTGAAAGACCTATGATAAGGAATTGCACTGAAAGGATCATTTGATGGATGCCTAAGTTACTGCCATGTAAGGGATATTTGATTCAAGCATTTTACTTAAATGATTTTTACAAAATAAGTAATGCCTAGCTTTTAATGTATTTATTATATTATATATTTTTAATTGTCATATTGAGGTTTGGTCATTTACATTATCTATTTTATTTATGCTTCCTCTCCATGATCAAGTGTCACCATTTGAAGGCTCAGGTGTATTAATCCCACTTAATCAAATTGAATGTGAATATTTTATACATCTGTATGTGATCATTTATGATGTATCTTTTATGGTTTTAATTGGAACCAAAATAAAGAATTTTGAAGTTTTAAGTTTGATAAAATGGAACATCAGGGAGTCACAATACTACTCACAGATAAACTACAAACAGAATTGGACGCTTGGGAGAAGTCTGTGTCTAAAACTGCAGGATTAGAAAAGCATTTACGCGTATGCAAGAAGAGTCTAGGAATTTTACAGTGTAATTTAAATGTTGAAGAAGGGTTAGTAAATGGTGCAATGGGTAAAGTTATTGATTTATTTAATTTTCTGAATAGAGATGAGATTGAATACGTGGCTATAAAATTTGATCACATTGATGGCATGAAGCAGATTGGCCAATGTGTTGTACATTTTTTGCTAGTGAAAGACTTATATGTACGGCGCCAATAGTTCCGAATCTCTCTAGCGTATGCTGTAACTGCCCATAAATCTTAAGGTTTAACTGTAGATGCAGCTTTTGTTAATATTGAAAGTACTGTATTTAAAGAAGGAATGTCATATGTAGCATTGTCGCAAGTTAGAACATTGTCCGTTTTATTTTTGATTGATTTTGATTATAAGAAAGTCAGTGCTGAGGCAAGCTGTGAAAGGGAGTACAATCGGTTAAGAAGTGTATACGCTCCTCATTTAGGCCAATACCCTGTTTATGAGAAATGGATAATCTGGCCAAAGTGAAAGATTACAAAAGAGTGTACAGATGCTGAAAAAAACAAAGGACACAAGGACAAAGTAGAATCTGTTAAGAAGAGAAAACTGGAAAATGACGGAGATATTGTAGGTTAGCAGTTGGAAAACAGTTCAGGTGTCAACTGCTATGCAAATGTTGTTCTCGATGTACTGTTTCATTTAGCACATCTAGCCAACCAAATTCAACTAAAACTGGATAAGAGATTGTGTTCTGCACTGTATCACTTGCTCCAATGTTTACTGACTGACAGAACTGTGATATATTCTGCTTCAGATAGTCAAGATCTTTTAGATATATGTAGCAGATCAGTAATGTTTATGGTTATGTTTGGAGTTTTAGAAGAAGAAGATGTAAATGTTTCTGATTTATTCTGACTGGGTTACACATGGAACCATGACTGTGAGGATTGTGATTATTTATCTACCAATCAAATACATTCTGAGCATTTTCTCTATTTAACATTACCAGATTCCAAAACTGTGCCTTTTAAGAAATTGTTGAAGAAGGCTATCCAAAATATGACCTGCTTAAACTGCAGATGAGATGTTATGTTTAAGTTAATCCAAGAACAACTGGAAAATACCATATCATAATGCTACATGGATGCAGTAGAGATGGTTCCAAATTGGAAACTAAAATTACAAACTTCAAAGCTGTACAAATATGTATTTCGCGAAGAACTTTTACTACTTTGGCTATCATCTTTCACGAAGGATTAAATATAACCTCTGGACACTACACTGTCTATTTAACGAGTGAAACTGGATGAACAGAATGTAATGACATCAGCCTAAAATGTAAACTAAAACTTCTTTTCAAACTACCAAACTCATCTTTCTTCACCCAAAGTTCTAAGGAGGAATTCTGGATAAAAGAAGTGGTATATGATGTTTCTTCTACATGGTTCATTAGTCTTTGTAACATTATTCGACCTATTGAGGGTAATGTATTAAAAAACGTCTTCAAAATTCAATAGTCCTTTTATCTTCCACAAAGGAGTTAATACCACATCTAAATACTACACTCTCTAATTAAAGTCTGAAACTGAATGGACATAATTCAATTGCAGCAGCCTTAAGTTGACAGCAAAAACTGCCTTTGTAACTAAAAAAGAGATCCCTTTTGTTTTATCAACCAAACTTTTATGTACTATTTGTGGAAAAAAACTACAGCATGGGATTTTGTCTATATGAATCATCAGCGTTTTAAGTATCATTTGGCCTACCAGAGGTGATAATTTCAAAAGGATCTCCAAAATTGAAAAGTACTTTGTATTTATATGTAATAATGTCCCAGATATAATAATTTAGGAAATATTTTTAACATAGGTTTGTTTAGATTACTGTAGTAACTCCTGGAAAAGCAGTTCAATAATGAATTGTAGTGAGTGCAATGCATAGTATCTCTTAATTGTAGTGAGCCAGTGTGCCGCTTTGTTTTTGTTTTACAATCCATTGGTTGTATTGCCCCACAGTTCGAGGATGATGCTTTATACAGACCACCATTTATTGTGAAAAAGTATGACAGCTGAAAACAGTAAAAAAGGGCAAAAAGGATATTTTTTTACTACATTATAATATAGTGTTACAGTATAAGTAATGTATATTGTTACAAATTTTGAAGATTAAATACTAACATATCCTTATGTTCTTTTTCTTTTTGAATAGCGTCTGCAGTTTGACTTCGTTAGATGTCTCAAAACACTTTTTCTACCATAGACATATTGGTTAGAGATATCCATGGAGAGTGTTCTTAAACATAAATTGCTCTTGCCATAACTTCCCATTAATTTATTTTGCAATTAAAACTTTCAGTGTAATACAGCAGTTTTACAGTCAAACACACATCAACTCATTCAATCATTGAGACACTTATTCATACAGCCACTCACATATCCACTTTTTCATTCATAAAGTAGATCACAACCCCACTTGTTCACTCAGTCACTGACATACCTATTCACTCAGCCATAGTCCACTCACACACACTCCCAGTTACTGATACAGTGCCTCATGTACCCACTCACTCACAAATGCAGTCAGTGTCACACCCACTCACTCACCCATACACCCACTGACACACCCACTCACTGACTAACGCAGCCAGTCATACAGTCATTTACTGACTGATTCAGCCACTCACATATCTCCTCACAGACCCATGCACCCACTTACATAGCCACTAATGTATCCATATAGCTACTCACACTAGCACCCATTCACCCATACAGCCACTCACACAGGTAGTCACTCACCCATACAACCACTAACACATGTAGTCACCCACCCATACAGCCACTAACACACCCACTCCCTCACCCACACAGCCACTCACATAACCATTCACTCACCCATACAGCCACTCACACAACCATTTACTCTCCTGTATGGCTGCTGACACACCCACTCATTCACTTATACAGCCACTCACACATCATCTCATATACCTATACAGCCACCACTCAAGCACCCACTCTCTCACCCATACAGTCACTGACACATCCACTCACCCGCACAGCTACTCAAAACCCATTCACTAGCCAATACAGGCACTCATGCATCCTCTCACTCACTGATAAAGACAGTCAACAACCATATACTTACCCATACAGGCACTTATGCACAGTCTCACTCACACTTATAGCCAGTTACGCAGTCACTCACTCACCCATACAACCACTCATATACCCTTTTACCACCCATACAGGCATTCACCCATCTACTTATTTACCCATACAGCCACTCACCCATAGAGCCAGTCATGCATCATCTCACTCACTCATGCACTCACTCACTCACCCAATCACTCACCCATACAGATAGTCGAACACCCACTCACTTACTTATACAAATGCTAAGACATGCACTCACTCACCTATACACTCACTGACACAACTACTCATTCACCCACACCACCACTCAACCACTAATGCACTCACCTATACAGCCACTCATACACCCTCTTACTCACTCATATAAGAACTCACGCACTAACTCTCTCGCTCATACAGCCACTCACATACCCACTCACTCAGACATACAGACACTCACACACCCTCTCACTCACCAATACAGTCACTCATTCATTCACTCACTCAACCATACAGCCACTGATGCACCCTCTCACTCACTCATACAAGCACTCACACATTGACTCACTCACTGATACAGCCAGTCACACACCCACTCACTCAGACATACAGGCACTCAGACACCCACTCACTCACCAATACAGCTACTTACAGAGCCACTTACTCTCCAATAGAGCTACTCACACACCCACTCATTCACCCATACAGCCCCTAAAGCAACCTCTCACTCACCCATATAGACACTCATGCAGCCACTCACCCACCCATACAGTCACTCAGACACCCACTCACCCTTTCATTCACCTGTGCAGACTCTTACATACCCATTTACTCACCGATAAAGCCACTCACACACACACTGTCACCCATATAGTAATTCACACATCCAGTCATTCACCTGTACAATGATTACAGTTGTACTCACGCAATCATATAGTCTCTCGTACATACACTCTTTCACACTACCATATGCTCATTTAAAAACTCAATAACATACTAATAGACATAACAACATAGGTTCACACTCTTCCAAATGTACATTTAACATATACATTTTCTTTCTTAAACTGGAGTAGGTGGTTCTAACAAGAACCATTTTTTAAAACTTTTTATGATTTTTTTGTTTTTTTTAACAATTTTGAATTTAAAAAAAATGTTTTTGTTCCTTGCCAAAAAATACGGAACATCCTTTCCAAAGCAGAGAAAAACCGAAACTGTGCTTCAACAAAAAAAAAATTAACAAGAATGTGCATTAATAGTTTGCATAAGCGTAGACACGGCCTGCTCACCTAAACTGAGGATAGTACTACATTTATGACAGAAAATGCCAACTCTTCCAAAATCAGGAATTGTGGTCGGAGCATCTGAAAGTTGCCCATCAGCAGAAGATGTTCCTGCTTCGTCGTTCCCAGCACCAGGACCTCCTTGCTCATCTTTAACCTTTTGCATTTCTGGTTTCACCAAACGAGTGCCTAGAATGGTCCTTAGAAGTTCATACATGCTAGATGTACTGCAGGAATACTTTTTCTCACTGCCACACGAAAGGACTTTCTGGAAAATAGCGCACTGACTTTGCATGCGTTAACTTTTTTCTCTCCTTCTGGAATAGAAAAAACTCCCAGAAAATGCTTTTCCTCTTCCTCCACAACATTCTGTTCTTCCTCCTCCAGATGCTCTGCAGCAGATCTACCTTCAAATCCAGGGAATCCACAAAAGAAACACCAACCCAAATTCAAAATGGTGACTGCCTAAGTGAAAAGTGTGAAAGCTCACAGCCACTCCTAAAACATGGAGGAAAGGGGTGGGACCTTCCTGTACTTATGATAGAAAGGTGTTTTCACCGATCAAATCCATTTGTTTCTGAGTCACATGGTATGCGCGAAATCAGCGCGGCTCTGTCACGCCTGGGTCGCGACTCCGTAAAATGTATTAAAATGGCAATTAAGATGAATTTTCTCTAATTATACTATTTTCCTCAGACTACTAGTAAACCTCTATCCTTGAAGTAAATCTTAAAAGTGTCTATATATGTATTTTACCATTGTCCAAAACAAGGCTGGAGTTGCGTCCCCAGCACGACTCCGGAAATACGTATCGGCACGGTACGCAATGGTGTTGTGACTCCTCAAAACCTATTCAAACAACCATAAAAATATTTTTAATCTGTTATTACACTACTTTCCTTAACGTACTACTAAACCTCTTACCAAAAAGTAAATCTTTGAAGTGTCTATATATTTGTTTTACTACTACCAAAACCATGCTGGAGTCACGTACCCTGCGTGATGGGTCACTGTGGGTGCACGACGCCCAATTAAAAAAAAAGAAAACGCCCATAAATTTAATGACGATATCACTACATACAGCTCGCAATCATTAATGTTTTGCTAACATAATGGGCAGCATACCAAAACATCCCCCAGTGCTTATCTTGCAAAGGTTGTTGTCATGTTGTAGATGATGAAGAGCATTATTACAACTCCACCAAAGAAAGAAGCACTTACTTTAAACATATAAAAAAAAGATAGATTGTTTGCTGCATATTTACATGTTTGTACTCTAGTCGTCCTTACTCAAGAAACACTCATGTTATGATAATTTTCTCCATAAAGATGCATAAGAAATAATAACACTGTCAAAACACCAGGAACATAGCTTGATGGGGGTAAGTTTGCAGTGTTACACCCCACATATTAATATTCTTTCTGATAAGCAGTTGGTTAAAGGTCTTTTCACTCAAGTATTATGAAAAATCAGTTGTATTTCACCAGGAATATACACATATACTCTCTCATACTCTATTTTAAAGTACTTGAAAATATTGATTACTTTACAAAATATTATAGGCCCGATTCACAAAGGTAAAGAGAGACGAAAGTCTAACTTTACGACTTTCGGTATTCACAAAGGGCATTTACTGTTCATAAATGCCTTTGTGGATACCGAAAGTCTAACTTTACAACTTTCAGTATTCACATAGGGCATTTACGAGTAGTAAATGCCCTTTGTGAATACCAAAAGGTGTAAAGTTAGACTTTCTTCTCACTTTACCTTTGTGAATCGGGCCCTATGTTTTCTCTCTTACCACCCCTAACAATCCATATTTCTCTTTTTTTCCACTCTCCCATAGTCCCATCACATGCACCCACTCATAGACCCACTCAGACACTCACACACCCACTCACATACCTACTCAGAGACTCACACACCTACCACAGGCGCACTTAAGAGACTCATGCACCCACTCACAGACCTACTCACAGACTTATATATCTATTCAGAGACTCACACACCACTCATACACCCAGTGAGATACTTATGCAATCACTCCCAAACCCATACAGACACTCCAACACCCACTCACACACCCATTGAGACAGTCACACACTCACTCACACACCAACTAAGACACTCATGCACTCACTCACACACTCACTCACAAAGGTTACATGTTACAGTTAGGAAATAGTATTTTGAAAACCTTATAAATTCACTGAAAAAAACAAAGATTACAGGGACGTTATAGTTAGGAAATAACATAAAGAAAACGTAGAAATTCACTGAAAAAAACACAGGTCATAGAGACTTTATAGCTAGGCTCAGATTTCATTCATACAAAACCATAGAAATTCAGCAGTTATAGTTATCTGAGCTAACTATAACTTATGCCACCATGATGCACTGCTTATGACCTCACATATTACATCACTCATTACATGGTCAGTGGCATCACTGATGACATCACTGATGACATCTCAAATGACATTACTGATGATATCATCCACAAAACACCCCACACACCCACTCACACCCCCACACAACCTCTAATACACCCACTGACCTTCCCATAAAACTACTCACACACCCACTTACTCATCCACAGAGCTACACACAGCCACTCACACAGCTACTCACATAGCCACCCACCCACTCACTAATACAGCCATGCACTCACTCACCTATACTGTTACTCTCATGTATTCACTCATGCAGCCACTCACACATCCAATCACTCACCCATACAGCCTCTCAACAGAGCCACTCACACACCCACACAACCACTTACATACCTGTTCACACATTCATACAAGTGCTCACATGCCTACGCAGTCACCTATACAACCACTAATACAGACACTGACTGTGCAATACAGCTGCTCACACACCCACTCACTTACCCACACACCCACTCACACAGCTACTCACTCACCCATATACCCACTTATACACCCAGTCACTCACCCTTAGAGCCACTCACACAGCCACTGAGTCACTGATACAGCCACTCACACACCAACTCACAGACCCATACAACCACTCACATACTACTTACCCACCTATACAGCTAATCACATACCCACTCACTCACCAATACAACTACTCACACAGGCACTCACTCACCCATACATCCACTCACACACCCACTTATTCACCCAAACTGCCACTCACGCACCCATTCACCCACCCATACACCCACTCACACACCCACTCACTCACCAATACAGCCACTCTCCCAGCTACTCAGTCACCCATACAGCTATTCACACACCCACTTATTGACCAATACAGGCACTCACACACACACTCACATACCCATACAGCCACTCACACACCCACTCAAACACAGATACAAATAGCCACACACATAATATATGTTAGAAATAGTATCACTCATTAGTAGTACACAAAGTATACGGATTAAACTTTTGTGGTACCTTGGTATATATTTTTAACAATCATAAACTTTTAAAAATCTCTCTTGGTCATTTGCTGATGTCATCAGTGATGTCACTGACCATGTCATGAGTGATGTAATATATGAGGTCATAAGCAGTGCATTGCAAGAGCGTCAGTTTTAGTTAGCTCAGCTAACTATAACTGCTGAATTGTTATGGTTTTGTACAAGTGAAATCTGAGCCTAACTATAATGTCCCTGAAACCTTTGGTTTTTTCAGTATATATACTGGCGGTCACCAGTAGGTAGTTATAGCTAGGACCATGTTCCATAGAAAAAGCGTTTGTTGACCTGCCTATATCTTTGACGCCGTTTGACAAATCTTCACAAACTTTTCCAAAAGAAGTGCCCCGGTGATTCCAGTTGTGCATGAAAGGTTTTGGGGCAATATATCAAGCGGGGATGAGAAAAAGGGTGGGTCAAAAAAGTGTTTTGCACAGATTAATTTCCATAGAGATTTTAGACATGACTAAAGCCCGAACCGCTGGATGGAATTATACCAAATTTAGCAAAAAAACTAGGTCTTGGTCCAGAAAGTGTGTTTTTTGTGGTTTGATGTAAATCTGTTCAGTAGTTTTAGTGATATTAACCAAAAACCAAATTTGTATATCCAGGGACGTGGATCCTCCATGGATCTACCCATGAGGAATCCGCAGAGTCACAGGCCAAAGCAGGATTCTGATTGGCTGGCTGCATCTTCAAAGAAAAGTTGCAGATGCCATTTTATATGTCGGGAAATGGTCTCTGGGGCTGAGAAGTTGGTTGAATATTAAGTGAAGGGATAAGGTGAGGGCTTTTCTGACCCCTTGTGGAAGTTAAAAATAAGAGCAAGCATGTGCACTGCAGTCGAAAATACCCCCAATTTTTTTTTTTTACATTCATGAGATCTATGGACCCATTGTGGGGCTCAACTTGGCACCCGTGTATATCCGCAACGGGTCTGTGGATCTTGTGCGACTCAAAAAAATACAGATACTTTCCCACCCACTTATATACCCATACAGACATTCACCCACATACTAACTTACCCATACAGACACTGTTATGCCCACACCTACACCCATACAGACACTATCACACCCACTTACATAGCCATACAGACACTCACCCACACACTCACATATCCATACAGACACTGTTACACCCACACCTACACCTATACAGACACTCCTACACCCATTCACATATGCATAGAGACACTCATACCCACACCTACACCCATACAGATATTCTCACACCCACTGGCATACTCATACAGACACTCTCACACCTACTTACTAGCCCATAAAGACACTGTCATACGCACTCACATACCCATTCAGGGACTCTCATACCCACTTACATAATTATACAGATACTCTCACACCCACCTATCTATCCATACAGACACCCATCCACACACTAACTTACCCATACAGACACTGTTACACCCACACCTACATCCATATAGACACTCACACCCACTTACATACCCATACAGACACTCACCCACACACTCACAAATCCATACAGACACTGTTATACCCACATCTACACCTATACAGATACTGTTACAACTGTTCAGGCACTCTCACACCCACACTTACACCCATACAGATACTGTCACCCCCATTGACATACTCATACAGACACTCTCATACCCATTGATATACTCATATAGACACTCCCACACCTACTATCACACTTACTTACAAAACCTTACAGGCACTCTCAAGCACACTCACATACCTATACAGACACTCTCACACCCACTCACATACCCATACAGACACTCTCACACCTACCCACAAACCCATATAGACACTCTCACACTCATTTACATACCCATACAGACACTCACCCACACACTCACATTGCCATACAGAAACTGTTACACCCACACTTATACCTATACAGACACTGTCACAGCCACTCACACACCTATACAGACACTCACACACCCATTCACATACACATAGAGACACTCTTATACCCACACTTACACCTATACAGACACTCTCACACCTACTCACAAACCCATACAGGCACTCTCACACCCACTCACATACTCATACAGGCAATCTCACGCCCACTCATTTACCCATAGAGACACTCTCACACCTATTCACAAACCCATACAGACACTCTCACACCCACTCACGTACCCATACAGACACTGTGAGAAGTTGGCCTGGTATATGCTGTTCACTAATTAAAGTGGACACCTTGCACCAGGGCAAATCGACTCTTATGGTAGATAGGTTTAAGACAACCTTTTAAAGAAAGCTATCCTAGTGGTAGCTGTGGAGAGCAGCCTTCAGGCTAAGTCTCGGAGGAATGTAAAGCAGCTTGTTTTACCATATAATCTCTTGAATCACCAAATGAAAAGACACCACACAGGTATATATATCAAATATATATGTATTTATTTCTAAATAACTCTCTACTAATCTCTTTATGAGATTAGAAGACAAACATATGCACAAATCAACGTTTCACAATAAGTTAAGCACAAAATATGGCTGGGGCCCTAGGGGCGTACCAGACCATATACTAAGTAAGAGACTTAGGGACAACGACTTGCAGGGAGACAAGGCCTAGGGCCTTCAGAAGTGCTGGGGCCTCACGAAACCACCCAAGGCAGGTAAGTAAAGGACCCACGGGGGACGCGTGCAGTGTGGATACACAGGCGCGGATCGCCGTTAACTTCAATGGGGCAAGTCGCGGTTGGAAATAAAGAGTTTTAGGATACTTCGGGAGAACCTACAAGCAAGTTACTTACAGGGTAAGTAGTTCTAGGGCCCACACCCACAGGAGCACCATAGTGCTGGAGTTACCTCACCCAGGGAAGCTGGGTGCATAGGTCTCCTTTGGTGTCGGGTCGCGGCGTCGTTTTCAATGGCGAACAAAGAAGACTTGCTGCTTGCGGGAGCTGAAGAAGTGTCCGGTGGAATCCAAGCCTGGATTCTGAAGAAGGATGACCTGAAAGCAGAGGGGACAGTGTTCAAAGTCACTTGGCAGTGACCCGGGGCAAGGAAGATGGATGCCCACCGTCGTCGGTTGATTCAGGTCGGTTGCAGGTGCCTTGACTCTTCAGCCACGTGGTCCAGGAGGTGTCGACGATGACCAGGAGCTGGATTCGGTGGGCCCCTCGACGTCTGCAGCTGACTGCAGTGTTGGCAACTCGATTGGAGCCAACAAGCCTTGGCAACAGCAAGTCTCGGGGAGATGAAGAAAAGTCGATGGCACAGACCAGCAAGGTCTGAGGGACTCACCCAGCGAGGGTAAGTCAGGGCAGGCCTGGAGCAACCAGGGGAGCCCTTTGGTTTCTTTAAGAAGTCTTCTGGGGACCCACGAGCCAGCTGGCAAGGGATCGCGAAGACACCTCGGGTGGAATCACTCAACAGGGGCCCACGGTCACTCGGGACGGTGTAGGCCTCTGATCTTCGGAGGGATTCCTGCTAGAGGTCGGGACCACACGTGGTCCAAAGCACCAGTTCGTGGAATATTGTGAAGGGGTTGCACTCGACAATACTGCACGGTACCCAGGGGTCGCGGTTCCTCATCACTCGTGGGGTCCACTTGCCTCAGCTTCACTGGGGACTCACGATGGCCTGAGAGAGGTCAGGAAATCCACTTCTTGGGCTGCAGGGACTTCGGACTCCGGCGGGAGCGGCGTAGTTTGTGATCGTCGTTGTCATTTTTGGTGCCTGCCAAGCAGGGGAGTCACTCCTTGACTCCAAGGGAGATTCTTCTGTCTTCCAAAGGTAGTGGAACGTCGTAGGGCCAGGATTCTTCTGTAGAGCGTCGTCCAGGGGTTATCTGCTTTGCAATGGCAAGGTTCCCCCTCTTATACTAAAAAGAGGGGATGGACTAGCTCTATGACCCCACCTATGGGAGGGTCAAGGGAGGGGGTGGCTACACCCACTTCCCTTTGTCCAGTTTCGCGCCAGAGCAGGGGCAGGTAGCCCCTGAGCTGGTTTGAACTGGCATATGCACAGAGGAGCCTTCTGCTCCCCCAGTGCAGGACTTCAAAGCACTCTAAGAGTGCACCCACCCAGCCCCAATACACTAAACCCTGTCTGGAAGGTGGTTACACCTCCCTGTGACAGGATGCCTATTGTTGGGCTTCCTCCACTGCGAGTTTCGGTCATCAGCAGGCGGGCAGCCCAGTGTCTGTGACTGGTGGCATCCATTTTGTGATGCCAGGGCTCTTTAGGATTCTACCGCGTTTCCACAGCAGGTACATGTCTTCTCCCTCTAGAAGGGTGGAATGCTACCCCCGCCGCCAAGATTGGCGGGGGGTAGTATTCCAAGATGTTTGACACCAAACACGACATGTTTTGATGCAGCCATTCCAAAGTTAGCATTTACCGCGAGGATATAATGCACTTAATAGTATATGGTTTAACCGCATCCACAAACAGCATCAGAGAATAGACTCTGAGAGCTACAGAGGGGCCCTGCTCAGGCAGAGGCACCCCCTCACATAGAAGCCAAGCACCCTGCCCTCAGGATTGATAGGGCCTGCCTTAGGGGTGACTGATAGGTTTATATGTGTGTGCAGGAGAGATATAGGAAACCTATATCTCAGTGAGGGGTGCTAGCACCACCTCACCCAGGCTGCAGTAGCAGGCCTGTGGTGTCAGATTTAGACTGCTTCCCAGGGGTGGCATAACATATGCTGCAGCCCCTGGGAGGCCTGTGAAGTACCTATGCCCTTGGCACCTAAGGTACCATATACTAGGGACTCATAAGGCACCACAGTATCCAATCACTAGTGCACCTAGAGTGCACTCCATGTCGTTTAGAGAGAACAGAGAGGCTGGGGCCCTGATTGGCAGGGACCCAGCCAGACTATAGCCAGAAACCAGTGCTAACATCAGAAAAAAAGTGGGGGCAACATAAGAGGCAGATCCTACTCTCCAACACAACCCCCCAAACGTAGGGACACTAAACTAACCTTGACCAGTTGAGTCTTCGTGTTCAAAGTGGAAATACCTTGAGAGTCCATCTGCATTGGCATGTTGGGTCCCAGGCCTATGTTCCACTGTATAGTCCATCCCCTGTAGGGAAATGGACCACCTCAAAAGTTTTGGGTTTTCACCTTTCATCTGCTTTAGCCATAGGAGGGGCTTGTGGTCAGTCTGAACTATGAAGTGAGTACCAAACAAGTATGGCCTCAGCTTCTTCAGGGCCCATACCACAGCAAAGGCCTCCTCTCTATAGCTGACCAACGTTTCTCTCTAGGGGTCAGCCTTCTGCTAATAAAAGCTACTGGCTGGTCTTGACCTTCATCATTCAGTTGAGACAGTACAGCTCCTACACCCAGCTCAGAAGCGTCTGTTTGGACAATGAACTTTTTGGTGTAGTCTGGACTCTGTAAGATGGGGGCAGTGCACATGGCCTGCTTTAGGTCTTCAAATGCCTTTTGACAGCTAGCTGTCCACTGAACCTTTTTTGGCATTCTCTTTGAGGTCAGATCATTCAAGAGGGTCACTATAGATCCATATCCCTTGACAAACCTCCTATAGTACCCAGTCAGGCCTAAGAAGGCTCTCACCTGTGTCTGGGTGGTTGGAGCAACCCATTCCATTATGGTTTGGATTTTGCTCTGTAAAGGCTGAACCTGGCCTCCACCTACATGGTGGCCCAGGTACACAACCTGACTCTGCCCTATCTGGCACTTGGTGGCCTTGATAGTGAGGCCTGCTTTCTGCAGGGCCTCCAAAACATTTCTGAGGTGGACCAGGTGATCCTGCCAGGAGGAACTAAAGACAGCAATATCATCTAGATAAGCTGAGCAATAAGTTTCCATCCCTGCCAGAACTTTATTCACCAACCTCTGAAAAGTGGCAGGTGCATTTTTCAATCCAAAGGGCATCACCACAAAGTGGTAGTGCCCACCAGGGGTCGAAAATGCTGTTTTGGCTTTTGCATCATCAGCTAATCTGATTTGCCAGTAGCCAGCTGTTAGGTCAAATGTGCTTAGATACTTGGCTGAGGCCAAAGTATCAATCAGCTCATCTGCCCTTGGTATGGGATAGGCATCAGTCCTAGTGACTGCATTGAGGCCTCTGTAGTCTACACAAAACCTCATTTCTTTCTTACCACCCTGGGTATGAGGCTTGGGTACCAGGACTACTGGGCTAGCCCAAGGGCTATCTGAAGGCTCAATCACGCCTAACTCCAACATTTTCTGGACTTCAGTCCTGATACAGTCCCTGACATGGTCAGGTTGCCTGTAGATTTTATTCTTGACAGGCAGACTGTCCCCAGTGTCCACCTCATGGGTGCACCAGGTAGTCTGACTAGGGGTCAGGCTAAACATATGTCTAAACTGTTGCAGAACTTGTCTGCACTCAGTTTGCTGATGGTCAGTGAGGCTGCTTGCCAAAGCAACACCATCTACTGACCCATCATCAGGGTTCTGAGAGAGCAGGTCAGGG